>JANVCJ010087063.1:0-18882 GCA_026413505.1 Epizoanthus ramosus
GTTTCGTTTCGTTTCGTTTCGTTTCGTTTCGTTTCGTTTCGTTTCGTTTCGTTTCGTTTCGTTTCGTTTCGTTTCGTGTCGTGTCGTGTCGTGTCGTGTCATGTCATTTCATTTCATTTCTTTATTTGCCACAAATAATATACAGATAAGAGAATACATTAGCAACGAGTGGTGAGGAAATCCAAAAAAGAAACCCTAAGGCTTATTCTGCTGATTAGGGAACACAATCCAATCAAGGGTTTTAAAATTTGTAATCCCGGATTGGATCCGGAGTTAATCGGGAATGTCCGGGAGCTGCAGAGCTTAAGGAGCTTTAAGGTGCTCGATGGAATCAACCCAGCAGCTTCCATATATGGCGATTATATACCAGGTATCTTTGCCCAGCTTGTTACAAGGTCAGTTGATAAATCGGATTTTTCCCCATCCATTATCGATAACAATCACTGAAAAAAAGAAGATAATTAAGGTTCAATACGTATATAAAACAATCAACTGTTGGCTGCACAAAAAAAGTGTAATATGTCTTAATCAGTTAATACTAATTATTTTCATGTAATAGATCATTTAAAGCTGCAGTGTCGCGGCATAGCGCATGCGTAGGCATGTCTTCTAAATCCAACAAAAATGAGTTATACGCTAAAAATAATGACTAACATGAGTGACTCGAATGGAAACCTGTGTTTCCCAGTACACTATTTGGTGGGATGGCCGGATTTAGAATGCGATTGAAACAGATTACAGCAGTGTGTTCTGAATTTATTTATTAGAATAGCCCTCAAATGCATCGAACATCGACGAACCTGGTTATCAAAGGTTTTCCGTTCAAGAAGATTGTTCCATTGTGATATTCTTTCGTAATGTGGAATTTAAAATGTTATTTCCAGAAGGAAGGAAGTTATTCAGTATAGTCGTGAAACTGCCTCTTTAACTAACGGATTAACTACTGCTGCACCAACCAAGTGAGCCTTCAATGCTCAAAAGAACCATTTTTAATTCTTAGGTCCGATTTCAGCAAAGTTTACAGAAGAAAGAAAAGTTAAGAAATGAGAAACGAGACGAGACGAGACGAGAAGACGAGAAAAGACGAGACTCATTTTTGTCCAAATGTAGCAGCAGGCATTATGCAGTCAGAGCTGATAAGTAATTTTTGAGCAGAATTTGACTTCATAAACAACGAAAACTGTTATAAAGGAAAAACATTGTACAAATGAAACCCTTATACTGCATTGCTACATTGTTGCATTACTGCATTACGTATACTGCATGTATGCTTTACTGCATTACTGCATTACTGCAGACATACAAGAACTTCCTTACTTCCTTTACAACTCGAGATTTAGACTATTTGTGGGCGTCGCTACTCCCACTAACACTGTATTGAAATGTTGTGAAAACAGCTTCAAAATTCTGAAAGTTGCGTTTGACGTTACTTGTTTGTGCTATTATTTGTTGTTAGGGAGTTAAAACCGAATAATATCCACTTAAAACGAGGCTGATATTAAAGTTAAAATTTCCCCTAGTATAATGCGTAATAATAAGTATGAACGAGTATAACTGTTACTGTTAGGAGCACTGCTGTTATGCAGGGTAGACTTTATTTATTTATCACTAATATTTCCTGGGGAAACCCTTTCACTGACGTGATTTAGCAAAGGGTACTCTCTCTTGCAACATCTGAGCTGAGCATTCGTACTTTCTAATCTCACCTAATATACATTTGGTGATAAATAGGTCATAGAAATGTCAACTAGACCTGGGTTCCAGATGCCTTCCTTTTGTTGTGACGTTGAGCCCCCCGGATCGAGTCTGCCAATTTCATTTATGTTGGTCTCCTTTCAATTCTTTAGCCTGCGTTGCAGCCGGCCCAGCTTTGTGTCAAACAGTGATTATAACCAAGGTTAAACCAAGGGTTTAGACTGTCTGCGGCGCAGGCTACAATTCTTCTTTGGCAAAGTTTGTTGATTTTGGCTGAGAGACAGGTCGATTTTGTTCAGTTCTCCATGGTATGACCACAACTGGTTAGAAAGAGCATAAATTGTTATAAAACTGACTGGGAACACATTTTGCACATTGTTTTGGCTATACGTGCAAGTCAGGAAAATATTAATTATTATCTTTACAGAATTAGAAATGTACTGAAGAAATGTCAGGAGACTAGAGGTCACTAGACTGAAATCGGAATGTGGCAAACATGTGCTAAAAATTACTGTCTTCTAAGTGTTCTAAAACAGTATGTCAGCTCTAACCTTTTTAAAATATAACTCTGGATATTTTAAAAGTAAGATAAACAAGCAGTCGATCGAAGTGACCTTCGGTGTCTTAACCCTTTTTAAGAGCGCCTACCGTCGCGCGCAAAATAAGAATGAAATCTCCCAGGCACCCCTGACTAAGAATATTTGGCGGGCAGATAGTCACAATTTACATTCTTATTGACTATTGTTTAGCTGTTTAAAAATTATGAAGTGATCAGTGTATTTTGATGCAAAATGTTAATTGACTATGAAGTTCAAGGTAGATCGATCAGTTTTAAAATCTACCAATGGTAAATAATTATAATGAATGCCGGGTTCGCAGCAAGCTGTTTTGATTGGTCGCTGATAACGGTGTAACAAATCAAAACTCTAAATTAGTTTAGGGTGGGTGTTGGGATATTATACGAATGCGAAATGCGTTCAACCGGAAGTAGAATGCTGTTTTAACCGGAGGCGAGGTAGCATTTTAAAATACTTGAAGCCGGTATCTTTTAAGGTTATAAGGCCTTATAAATGAACGGAGCTGGTACGGAAAATACGTAGTAACGGATCCTGAGCTGAATTTAGTTCATTCAATCTTCTGATTTTGTTCTCCGCTGTCGAAGAATTTCCCACCCGAGGCAGGGTCTGATTCTTGCTGAATGCATGACTTTTTAAGTACCTTTTTCAAGGAAACACTGTGTCATTTTAGGTAATAAATGACCGAAACATTAATCATTTGAAACGGAATCTGTGACTGAACGGCCTGACAAAGGTGCGTATCAAATAGCGCGCCAAAGACGATTCGAACTCTTGACGAAATTAGGATTAGATTTCTCGTAGGAATTTAAAATACAAACATTTCGATAGTAAAGAAAACATTGCATTTGCCGCCTCTAACTGTACTGACAGGTTGCTAACTGTTTTATCCTGGAGTAAACAAGTCATTTGTAAGGTATAATCTTCACTAACAAGCTGATAAGTCCAGTGTTTTACAGAAACGATAGGCCGCACATTCCCGCCGCCAGCCTTGCGCCTTAAAGCTCTTTCTCATTAGCAGTTCATTTATCAAACATATTTCAAGTAGATAATCTTGAAAACATTGCCAGACTACAATCGAACTGAAGATTCCATGTACCAGCACTTGATCACTGCTGTCGTAAATAAACTATCTGCCTGTTTGTGACCTTCTATTTTGTTAAACTGTATCAGTGTATGAATATATATATTTCCTCTTATCCTATCAAATTGAAGAAACTGCTTTGATTTTTACTTGTCGTCATAAAACTTTGTTTTGATCTGTTAGTGTTTTCCTATTAAGTCGTGCAGTGTTTCTGTCGGCTATACGGTCGGTAGAAGTCGCCAACTTGTCAAAGAATATTAATAGCGTATCTCCTTTCTTGTTCTACCGTGTACCGAAAAAGATATTTACGGTTAAATATAAAATAATTAACTAGCTATTTTCGTACGTCTGATAGTTTTAGTTCCAGTTTGTCTGCGATATCTTAATATTTGATTCTATCGACTTTATAAAGATAATATTGGGCTTTTTTTAAAAAAAATATCAAGGAAATTATGTTAGAGACTTTTATTTGTACCATGCAGTGCTACCGCTCTGATTTATTGATCTTGATAGATTGAACAATTTTTGCAGACTTTTTCCACCTAAGTGTATTGAAACCGCATTGCTAACATTCTTTCATCATTGTTCCCATGCGACATCACGCAAATGGTATATCTCCATAGCTTCCATAGCAGAGCCGTAAACCAAAACTATTTAGCAAATGTTACTTCCTCAAAACAGTTATCAAGATATTTCAGTACCTATACTAACAGCCAGTTTTGTAGTAGCTTTAAACTTGTTGTCCCTTGCTGGAAATGTCTTTATCTATGTATGGGACTCAAACACATATGCACATATGCGCATGCGTTTAAGTTGCTTCGTGGTCTAGTTGTTGGCAGGTCATTAATTCCCAAATTAAATTGTTAAATCAATGTCTAACACATTTGCGACGAGCCGGCTCCTTGAACTGTCCACGTGTATTTACCAAACCATTGCACAATGTACACTTTTGTTCCGAATGTAGTTAGGAAGCGGATGGCCGTGTGTAAACTCGCTTCCGTAAAGATTTTAATCAAGGAGTGGGCTTGCCGGTTCAATTACTGACAGTTTAATTAGACGGTACATTTGGTCGGGCAACGCTTAAATGACAACAGCTTTTCACTATACCGTTTAAAGTATCCGGTTTCAAGGTGACAAAACAAATTCAGCAGTTTATAAATTTTCGTGAGGTCATGATAGAAGCTTGGGAATGGAAAAATGCCACCTATTTTTGGCCCACTCCAGAAATCAGTTTTCGAACCCGTCCTACACTGGGCGTAAATTTTTAAAACATTTATTCTTTCTGTCATCAGTCATAGACCCAAAATATAAGTCGAAAGCGTTACTTAATCTCTGTCAAACAGACACTCCAGAAATCCTACAAGAAATATTGTTTGCTGTCTAATTTGGCAGAAAAATGAAAAATTGACAAGGAAGATATGATTTTCCAAGAGTAAGGGGCAGTGAACTTTCAGTAATGCGTGACGCTGATTGGCTGATTTGTGTCACATGACACATTCAGAGTTGAGTTCTAGTCGATATTTTGTCATATTTCATGTCGATGAGGTTAAGATGTCAGGCACATATAAATCATATTCAAGAAACATGAACTATCCTTCACTTTATCCAAATTCAAATATTCCTGCACAGCAATTCACTTCCCAGCTACCACAAAGGAGTGATTGCCAGTTTGCTGGCTTGCTGCAGAGTAATTTTTATCCGCTTCGCGAACCGCAAGCGTTGCAGCCTCCAAACCTTGGCTTCCCTGACACTACAGAACCTCGCACCCCAAACAGCAGCACAAGCACCCTTTACAGAAGCCAGATACCCAGTTACCTCCTCCAGCCCATCTATCCGTGGATGAAATCTAAGAAAAATGGAAAATGTGGCTTTGGTAAGTATTTTAGTTTTGACCTTCTAATCCTTTTTGCAATAAGATGTCTATAGGTATTTAGCAGTCTTAATTAAGTCTAAGAAACCCACTCAGAACTGCTAATGACGTCTTTTTGTTGTTGAGAGTTTGCACCTCGCTACTGTTAAGTACGGTAAGTTTAGATTTTAGCTCTGTACAAATGACGGCTTTTGATGTCACAATTTGCCAAAATATCTACTTGCTTGAATTCTTGAATGATTTATGACACTGTAGTGACGGAAGACAAATGCTTGGGGGTCCATTTCACGTCCTCTTGTGATTTATGATAAAACATTCTGACATTCACGCAGTATAGTACAGGCTAAGCCATGTTTTGCACGTAAAGGAGATGACATGAAACAGCGAGATCCTATTCCTTTTTTAGCTCTGGTCGCTGCTAAATCCTTTTCAGACAAAGAGCTATACTTGACTCAAGTTACCCAAACAAGCTTGTCCGCGTGAGTCGCAAAGTTCTGTTTCAAAACCAGGCCTTGTTGATAAAACATCATACATTAGTAAACTTGTATAGTAAACCATAGCACTTCAACTTATAAATTATCTGGCAAAGAATTTTATCATTTTGTATCCCTGGCCGTTAGATAATCATTTATAACTTAGACGGTATTTGTGCTTAGAACTTTGAATAGAACAATTTGTTCGAGTGCCACACTCAGCAGCTTTATTGTCTGCATCATGTGTGTGGTTGATTTGAGACTGTAAAGAACAACTTTTAAAAAGCCTTGAAATTTCTGAGAAGGTAAAATCTCACCATTATTTTTTATTGTTTCATTCAAAGTTGGCAACAAGGAGACAAAGCGACATCGGACAAGTTACACGAACAAACAACTCTTGGAACTTGAGAAGGAATTTCACTACAACAAATACTTGTGTAGTTCTCGACGGAATGAAATCGCCAAGACACTAAACCTTAGCGAACGGCAAGTTAAAATATGGTTCCAGAATCGCAGGATGAAATGGAAAAAAGATGAAAAAGTGAAAGAGGACGAGGCTGCAAATAATGACTCCTTTGAGTATTCGCACCCAATAGACTCCTGCATGCCGCCTCTACCGCGAGTACCGCAGATTCCAGCAAGCTTTAATGCCATTCACCAAACGCAGAGTTACTACATGTAAGAAGAGTAAAGGTCGCCTTTACTATGTGGTGAAATTTAATTACAGTTACTGCAAGACACTGCGGTACATTTTGTACAAACAAATGGTGCGTAAAAATTATCAATATTTAATGAAAGATTCCCACGGCTTGCCAACTTGTTAGTAACTATCAAACCTTTCCCGTTGTACTTGACTGTTAATCTGAATATAATCCGCTGTTAATCCAGTTTCGGCTGCCAAGGGAACTAGGACTTCCTTACATTGTAGGAGAATTATTGTATAAGTAGTTAGTCAAGCACTTGTACTTCTACGCACGAGGGTCGTCGATATATTTATTGTAATTTGCATTCAAAGAATTTAAGCCATGTACAACCAACATTTAGACGAGGGAACCGAAATTCTTGGAGGTAAACCAAATTTTCTATTCTCATTGCTAATTAATTCACAAAAAACTTTAGTCTTTGTAAAAATATTTGTCTAACCCTGTAAGAATTTAGAATAAATATAAAGTTTAAATTGGACTTCGGAAACGACGCATTAATCGTTGTGTATAAACGAAAATTTTGAACCATGCAGTGCGGCAGTCTTTGTGTGCCATGCATGATCATTGTTGCGTGTTTATAACTGTATCGGTCAGTATCAGAAACTGAGCTCACAAGGTTGGTCAAGGTTGCTGTTCCTTTATCAATCAATGTCTTGTTAAGGTTTGTGCGGTTTGGTACACTAGGATTGATATTTGAATCTTCTGCATGGTATAATGTAATAAAGGGGCCGCGCAAAGTTAAACTTCTGCATGAATGTTTTTATCTGCATGTCACTTGAAATGAAAGTGCACAAACCGAACTTAGTGCACTGCATCTCAATAAAAAATATCTACAACAAACAAACATGTCCGATTGTGTAGTTTCATTCGTTTGAGTTGAGTTCTCGTTGATTTCTATTTATATTAGAAGCAGTAAAGTGGTATATTTCAAATGTAAACTCAGTTTAAACTTCACTCAAAAGGTTTGC
This sequence comes from Epizoanthus ramosus, assembly GCA_026413505.1. Lineage (NCBI taxonomy): Eukaryota > Metazoa > Cnidaria > Anthozoa > Zoantharia > Epizoanthidae > Epizoanthus > Epizoanthus ramosus. The sequence goes on from JANVCJ010087063.1 coordinate 7,370, forward strand.
TTCATGTCAGTACACAAGTTTGTAATTATATGTAGACCAAGTTTACGTCTGTGCACTTAAAATTACACTTCAAAGTGTTAAAACTAACACCAGTTTCCAGAACAACACCTTCCCTCTTTTAAATAAACATTTCTCAGTTACTTGTGCCACATTCTGGTGTTAATACCTCTTACAATATTCCTGTTTAGCCTTCCAAAAACCTAGAAATAACTGTGGAGTTGTACAAGTATAAGTTAAGTCCAAAACGGAATTGATCACTGTCTTTGTTTATAGAGTTGGAGAATTTACAAGCAAATACCATCTACTTCCATGGCGAAAATATGTACAAAATAAAACTATTTTCTAAAGTTGTTAAGGTTATTTTAAAGCAGAGTCAATTAGTGGATTGGGAATTGCTATATAACTTCAATACAATGACACATGGCTTGTCTGGTCGTGTTGTTTGGTATATTTGTTTGTAGAGCCCCACATTCCTACAAGGCGAACTCAGCCAAAATCTGACTCCATCGGAGTCAATGGAGAAACATGTGATATATTTCATCAAGAAATCCTAGAAACTACGATGGTTTATGTTAACATGTTAACGTTGGAGATTAAACAAGGTGTATTCAAACAAAAGCCACAGCTAGTTCAGATATTACTGTGCAGTTTCGTGAATGAAAAGTGTTTCTCAGCTCAATATAGGTGAACGGCCTGCAGCACATTCGGATCAACTTTGAGCCGAGCCATTGGACGTTTGACATGCATTTATCGCTTCATTCTTAACAACTTACAGTATATAAATGCTGCACTGAAGAATCACGAATGATCTTAATATAGAGCGTGCACTTTGAAACAACAAATTGTGTTGAGTGGCGAAGTTTGGCTAACAAGGAGAATGTGTCAGTACAGTAGGCGTTTCCATTGCGTGAAACATGGCGACCTATCATACCGGCAATACTGTTGTGCTCGATTGAGCATTCAACGCACAGTTGTACTTGTAGACCTATTTTCATCCATACTTTTGAAAACGTAGTTATTGAAATATAGTAATAGCGAATCTGAAATATAAAAAATGTCGAAAAGGTCATGATTTAGCTTGTGTCATGTTAAAACCAACTAAGACCAAAACGAAGTATAATCTGCCTGAGGCAAAACAAACAAGAAACGAACCAAACATGCAACACCAAACTCAAATATTTCGGCAGTTGACCCAAAAGGAAAACAAAACTACATCGATTAGTTGCTTCATTTCTTACATTCTCTTTTAAATACTAATCTCAAAGCATTCAACAGTAAATCCCTGCAGTACATAAATAAGAAAAGTGCCGAACTGAGCCAATAATTCTAACAAACCTAACCGAGTCAGATGTCTCACATGTTTTGAATTGACCAAGAAGCTCCATACAGATCAACTGAACTTGTGACATTGTTTGGTATAGTAAATTTGATTAAAATAGCTTCTGCATAAACTATTTATTGTTTAGTTTGGTTTAGTTTAGCTTAGCACGCACTAGACTACTGACAGACTCTGCGAAGTTTTTCGTGTGTTCCTTTTATGAGAATTATGTAGGCGACTGTGGTTCATTTGCACGTTGCACTCTACTAGTGCTAGTGGTAATCAGTTTATACCTATTACAACGATAAACTGCCAATAGTAACATGTATGTACTCCAGTTTACCTCAGTAAAAATAAGCTACACCGTTCGCGTATGTGTTCTTTAGAAAATATTTCATGATAGTACGATTTATGTCAGTGAAGGGATCTGGTTAAACGTTTGTGAAACTCCCAACTTTCAAGATCGTCCTCGAACAGACCAGCACATTGTCAAAATACGACGCCACCATTTTATTTTTGCAATTCGCAAATACACACGGAACGGCAAAAAAATCTTCGTTTCAGTGTGGTTTATCAATCAATGTGGTCAAAGCCTCAAGTTATTCACCGGAAATTTTGATCAAATTCTACCTTGCTATCATACAGAATGCAGAATACCGCAGGAGTTGGTCTTGAAAATCTTAAAAATAGCAGGTTATCACATGCGTTGTAAATTCCTTGTGAGTCTTGGTTAATATCAATTAAATTTATGCACCTATCAAGTATGTGGTCATAAAATAAATTGAGGAAAAGCATTTTCACTTACACGGCCGACACTGATTACCTAGCTAGCGTTCCCTTGAGTGACTCAAAAGGGGGTCCAATCACAACGAGATCAAATCAACAATCCACGTTCCGCCGGTCCAAAGCATGTTTACCCTAGCGCTTGCAGTTTGTTCTGCAGATTCTGAGCCGTCATTACGACACCTTAACTCTCGTTATTAGAATGTGAAAATAAATGACACCTTTTGGTTCTGACATGATATCATTAGTTTGGCTCCAGAAAGAATTAAATATGTCTAAAAATGTCAATGCCGTGGTCGGTCAAGATGGCGAAGGAAGCGCCAATTCGACAGTAGAAATAATAAATCACCCGAGCTGTCATAATGTAGCGCCTGCTTATCGGGGAATTATTGTACAATTTATAGGTGTCAAGTCATGCTGCTCTGGTTTGAACTGTACGTTTGTCATTTATGGAAGAAAATTCATATCTTATAAAAGTACGGTACAAACTGCTCAGGGCATAACAGACAATGCAAGCAGTAGATTCATTGATTCAATGGCAGCAATGTGGTGTCGTCTGAAATCGTGAGATATTTAAAAATTTGATAAACATATTCAACGTATAATGTAATGTTAATTTGCCCTGGTAAACATATCTTTCCCTATTTGTGTTGGCGGTTTTCAAAAATCCTTCGAGTTCTCATTTTTAAGACTGTAAGAAAGTCCTCGAAATAAATTGTAAAAGTTCAGGCTTTCCCGACACATTGTCATTGGTGTAAAACCTCACAAAAGACGTATGTGTTCTTTTAAAAAATAATTTTGGCAATATTATCCACTTATCAACAAGGATTAGAACGAATAAAGAAAGTGTTAAAGTATTGTTTTTTTACTAAGAATTGAAAATTCGACAGATGTTTCTATTAAGTATAAATTTCACAAGGAAATAAAATGCATCACAATTTTCAAAACCTTTAAAAATCAACAAGTCCGGGTCACTGTATGGAATACCTATTTCGTTACACAAAAATCTGCTAGAATCATATTACATACTGAACCTTCATATGATATGCGCATAACATGTCACAACAGGTTTGCTTTTCAACGATGTAGCCACGCTACTCAAATTTGTACATTATCATAAACAGCGAGACGCCAAGCAGGCGATAACAATTTTAATATACTTTAAAGTGCAATAAAATTTACTGGAATAACAAAATCAAGCTGCGGCTTATGACCGAAATCTGGAGACTCTTTTTTCTACCTTTTTTTTCCTATCCCAGATGGGATCAGTTACGAATGTGCAGGTGGGGTTAGAGTTGGTAGGGAGATTTTTGGTCCGATTACTGTTACGTGCTTCACTGACATACAATCCAGACAAAAATATAAACGACACCCCACCACAACTAATTAATTTCTCTAATTAATTAATTACACTATTCCTCTTTGATCTGGATCAGACGTGGTGGTGCCTGGTTTAGTGGTTATGTACAAACTAAAATAAACTGTGTCTGATGAAAGTGATTGATTCTCCCTGAAAAGGTTCCGCTTGCAAGCTCGCATGAGTTAACTTAGTTATGATCTGACATCTGTATAGCTCTAGCACTGCTCTAGCATGCAGTAGGCCGACCGCCGCTGTACAAAGTAACTCTTAGAGTTTCAAGCATTATAACTTCAGGCTCATTCATACGTCTCAATTAGTTTCACGTTCAAATAGAATATATTCAGACCATATTCAAGGCAAGAAGACAGTAGAACTGACGTGTTTCTTACAACTTTGCTTTGCATTGTGGCATAGTCTTAGTGATATTGCACCACTGTAATCGAACTAAGGGATACATATAAATTATATTGAAATAAAATCTGACAAAACTTGCTCGTGTCTTTGGAGTTCGTCCAACTCCTATCGCCCTGAGCACCGTATAGATTGTATGTTTTAATATTCATAGAGTCCTTTGACAGTACTCGGACCAGCCTCACACGGTTTTGCCAACATAGAATTTCTCAAAATAGAACGGCTTCAAATTAAATTTAATTGTGACCATTTTGCCCTCTTGATCAGGTCAATGCTGCAGAGACTGAACAATAGGCTTAGAGTTTATAAAAATTAAAATCAAACTTAGAGGGGAGGGGGTAGTGGATGTACCGGCCTTGGTTGCTCACTCACACAATCGCTATATTTATAATTTAGTGATACAAATTATGAAACTCGAGTTACTGTCCTTTTTTCATTTTATAATTTGTATTACGCGCTGCATGTTTTTTGTATCGAGCACTCCCGAGACTAGGTGAAGCACTATTCAGTCACATTTGTGTTTCTTTGTTAATTTAGTGATAAATACTTCTTCTTTGATTCAAATCGATTGCGCGGATGTCAATTTTGTACAACAATGCTGTCTAATCACACCAGAGTAAAACAGTTACTAGTTTCATGGCCGTCTTTCTGTTATAAAATAATATTTTACATTTTAACATCGACAGAGTTCATGCTCGTATTCGTATTACTTTTTGCGATAGTTTCACAGAACTGCTATTTTGTTTGTTTTATCGTTGTTGTTGTTGTTGTTGTTGTTTGTAATAATGTTCATTTACTCAGTCCTTATCAGTTTGTATTTTATTTATTGTTGAATGCCACATTAAGGCAGTAATTACGCGACAAATTGCAATCATTCGATGGAAACTCTAGTATAGTCAGAACAGAAGCAAAATTACCAATAACGTCTTCAGAATCAATTCCAAAAGGATTCAATCATAATATTTTGTACAGTTGAATCCCATTAAAATCCACCTCACTGCATTAGGAACCTCTATTATACATTTTGCATTAATAAATATATAAATTTAATATTACTATATTTTCTCTTGCAGATCTTGTATGTAAAGTTGATATCTTCGGTAAGTCTCAAGATGCTGTGACAAGCTGGATAGAGACACCTCCACAACCAACTTCGTAAAAGGTAGCTCAGTTCGAACTGAGACATGTTACTAGTTACATCGATTAACGTCCAGACCTGGAATACTGATGTTGTGAAAATGTCAAAAACATTGACGATGGGGGTTACTATGGTAACGAAAAGTATCAAGACTGGTTGAAGGTTAGTAGGTTGTCATAGTTACAGTGTATTTCGCTTCACTATTCAGTTTTTATTTCAAATAAGAAAAGTTTTCTTTCTATTTTGTGATTCCCGTTTTCTGTATATATAACAAGGTGTTGGCGTTCTTCAGTGTTGTCATAGCAACGACGCTCCAGATACTACGAATAATCTTTACTTGTAGGAATTCAAGTCGTAAAGCGTATGACATCATATATGTCCAGCAATTTAACATTTTGGCATCGTTAAATCAGGTAGCTTGCTTCATGTGACAGAAAACGTTGACACTACGAAGTTCTGTGAACTTTAAAATGTGCTCTTCATGCTCATAGTTATAAATAGCAGTAAAATTACTGTCCAGTAAATCGGTAAGACTTCAGTTTGTAGCGACTGACTATTACGGTATGCCTCCCTTTACTAACACACTTACACTGGAATAAAGTAAAGAATTATGCGCAGAAACTCTCAAGAAAGATGAAAACCGTGTACTTTTCAGTATGCTATAGCTATTATTTTACAATTCTAGCTAGCGAGCTGGACTACGGAGTAAGGAACATTTGTTATATTAAGTCTCCTGTCAGTATGTAGGTAAAAGTTGGCTGCAGCAGTGGCCGAGGGTGATATAATAATTCCGAGAATGTGTGATTTCTACTAAAGGTTTACCCAGTGCAACAATTGGTACATGAGAAAGGGAAAACGGTACAACTCAATACGATACTTTGCTAATGCAAATTTGTCCTCGTTCCAGTTCACTCAGGGTTCACAATGTAACGACTCGGTCATATTTTGCCTCATTAATTGTGGGATTAATGAACCTTGAGAAAACTAGAACGAGATCAAATTTGCATTAGCCAAGTAGCGTAATTTATCGGGCCGCATATACCGAACATTACTGACATCACTAAATCCATTTCTCAGCATCTGTAAGCAAGACTCTGGCAATAGACGGAGGAAAGTAAAATTATCACCCATTTAACATGAGTTACACTTTCCACATCCGTTGCCAGTAAGAACAAGATCAGTGTTTCCATGGCAATATAGCGTTAAACCGTAAACTTCCAAATGTTCTTAGACGTACTGTTTCCGGAAGTACTATTTGTGTCATCGTTTTTGACATTGCAAGTCTACGGTACTGTTCATCGCAATGCCTGCTGGAAAATGCACAGCGTCTATTGGGACCGTAACTGATCTAAGCAGCGAATACTTACCGCAATAAAGAGATGCCTTCTTATGACTGGTCCTCATTCCCCAGAATGACTTAGATTAACCTGTCGATAATCCAAAAGAAGTTGAGAATTATTGCATTCAAGATGTCAAAGAAATAAGTTACTGATTAATAATAGATTTACATAAACTCAGGTTTTCCAATTTCTAAAACTAGTTGTTGAAACCCAAAACATATATGACCATTAATTCAGCATCTCTTATCAGTAGTGCTTGCAGGACAACTGATTATAGTTCTAGTAAAGGAGTATTTTGAAGGGTTACTTCTTGCCGTATGGTGTAGAAAATACTTAATATAAAAATCTATATCTAATCAGTGATAAGACGCTAGAGAACAAACCAATCCATTCCATATATATTACATAATTGTTGATCAACCTTTACTGACTTGATTCTACGAAACTGTGAAATGATTACAATTACAATATTCCTACTTTCACTCAGAGTTAATCACATCACTGAGCATAAATATTTTAAAAGTTCCGTTTTTCACAAATGTCCTCTCTAGTCTCCTGTGAGAAAATAGTGCGGGAACTATAAAATGCCTTTCATCCCCCCCCCCCCCTCGAGTTCAAGTTTGTTCTCACCCGACTTCTTCCGAATATTTTTAACTTTGCGGGCCATTGATCATGGTTTGCTTCATAAGGGTGGTTAAGGGCGAAAAACCTTACCATTTACACTGCAATATTTATTTCTACAAACAAGACGAATGCTGCCCTTAACTGTTCTTTCGCAGACGCGATAAATGCCATAATAGTTAATACAAATCATGAGCATGAGAAGATACGATCATCATTTCACGTACACAAAACGAGCTCAGTGCTTCTTGTTCGAAGACATTTGGGGCGTTCCTGAAAAAGATTGTTAACATAACATAGAAATTCCCTGAAAGGCAAATGAAGATTCTCGATAGCTAGTATATGTTATCTTCAGTATAGCCAAAATAGAATTTAAGTAAATGCACGGCCAGATATAACAGGAATATAGATTGGGCTAGTATATATCTGAACGTTTGACATGACAGTCGAGAAATGTGGTCACCGAGCAATGAAGACACAAATTGATTGAGAACAGAGTGCCGTTTAGTTTATTATTCAGTATAAGCAACCTCCAAGCAAGCACAATGCAAAACATAAAAGCATCCTGAATTCGCTAATGTGTACAGATTGAGATATATTTGGCTCATTTGGTACTTTATGCTTCAACATCTAGTACGCTCAACAGTGCCTTCGAACTATCACTGGACCTAAATTTCAAAGGTCAGACTACTTACACAACCAGCCAGCTCAGCAAGAGGTTACTTTCTAGCCTCAAGGCACAAGCCTTTTCCAATAGCAAGATAGGTCCATACTTTGTAATTGAATTACAACACTTTTCTTAATTGATTTGGACTCTACAGTGCAAAACATGGCAAAAGGGTAAACGCACCATTACAAGTCTATTGCCAATCAACCATCATTCTCAATAACGTCCAATTGCCAAGAGTGTTGCATGTAGCCCGCACAAGTGTGTGTGTGTGTGTGTGTGTATATATAAATTATAAGATTAAGATTAAATCTTCATTCTGAAGGTGCGAAAGAGGTGAGAGTTATATTTTTAAGTATCTCGCACATTTAGACCATAAAGAAAGGGGGAATATTGGGTGCGAATAGTTAATTATAACCTTCACTGAAGCACTCGGAGGCAGTTTATGTGAGGTGAAAGGCCATAACAGATTTAGCTAAAAGCCTGTAAAACAATGCATGTTACCTTCACTCAACTGATGTCTCTAATATCCATCCATCCCTTTGGTACTAAAGTTCAGGAAATTGAATTAAGCTATGAGTTGAAGTCATACAGCTTAGTTTTCGTACTGACTCACGAACTGTCTAATGATCTTGCACAAAATAAGAATTTACACCTTCCAGAGTCGATAACGTCAGACGCTTTCGTTCTTTGGACCATTTTATTGGCTCACACCTTTGCAAATTCTCGTCAAATCTTTTGTCAGCTGCCAAGGCTAATGATTTACGAGAGTGGAAATATGAAACGACATCTGCGTTAAGAAAACTAACAGAAATTTGAAAGTTGTGCTTAGAACAATAATTGTGGTTTAACTTATGACAAGTGCAGTTTCTTCTTGAACACATCACAGGAAATGTCAGAGTACTGATTTCCTAGTGTGCAAGTTAATCCTGCTCCAGTTTTAATTGTTACAAATAGAGTTTAAATCGAAAGGTTTTAGATGCAATCTTCTAGGTCAACGAAATTCATGTGACTGTCGCGCACAAGTTGTCGTTCAGATACCAAGTTACCGCCCCTATAAACAAAACGGAGGCTCCTCCCACACACGCAAGAACTAACCCACTGTGTTGATGGTATGACAATATACTATAATATTCTTTTCTCTGACATATCAAGACCAAAATGCTCCTTCTTTTAATTCAGGCATTCTTGAACAAGAACCCTCAGCGATCCACTCACAACATTTCCTACTTTGGATATCGGCAAATTCAAGGGAAAGCTAATTTTGCCAATCGTGGCGCCGAATGGCTAAATACACGCTACTCTTAACTAACTCCAGGTTGCTGTGAATATCAAACTCAAGGGGGGGACTTCAGTTTTAAGTTACAGTGCTATTTTAAGCTGCTTCGGCGTACCTTCAAGATCAACACAAACAGTCCCATATCGATTGCACAAGTACACATTTCTCTGGAGTTTGTTAAAGTTCACGAACATTCTTTACAATACCATTAAGTACAAATACAAAATATGAGCCCGTCTCTCGTTTTAGGAATACTCTGCCTGTTGTAAAACTGAACCAAGATATTCACTAGTTATAAGAAAGAAAAATACAAATCAAGATGTGTGAGGTAATCCTTGATACTGCCAGATTGTTTACCCAAATGTGTACATATTTCAGTGTATAATTTTAAAATGAATCGTTTCATTATTGACTGTGAATGGGAACGGAAGTATTAGCCGAGATCTTTGTCTCTTCACCCGTCGTGATGACAGACACAGTGCAAACAAATCCTAATTAAATCAAGGTATTTTTTTGTTGTGGCAATACAGTCATGAAATAAAACCCCTTCTCTTGAACGTGTTTTCTCTATTCTGACTTAAGGTTAGAAATATTAAGTAAAACTGCAGTAGAAAGCAATATTTTTGTGTGTCATTTCATGGTAGATGTGAACAAAATGAGTGGTTTGAGGATTTCTTTGTCTTGCCTTTATCTCCAGACACTTTACGGATTAGAGCAGGCGATGACAGTAATTAAATTAGTTTCAAGTCCCTCAAAGTTCTAATAGGACTTCCTGCATCGTTTGATAACGCATGGGAATGCTGGGGAATGCAAAGTGCTCTTTTACGCTCACCGCCACGCTCAACTCTAGTCAATACAAGTTGATGATAGTAATTAAATTTTCAGACAATGTTTAAGATTAGACATCGCAGGAAATTGTGGTCTGAATTAAGTGAAGAGATATTCACGCAATAGCGGGATGCACGTATAGCTCTATTATTTTAATTTAAATTTGGATTCATAGTCGAATCGTTTTGTGCCTCTTTCCTAAAACTTCCAACTCGTGTGCCTCGGCCATAGGTTTTTAGTGGAATGCAAAGCACATGTAAATGCAGATGACTCATTAATTTGTAATTAAATTAACAATCATTTAACAACGGCAAAAATATCAAATCAGTTTGAGATGCAATACAAACGGATATGGTATTGGGGCATTTAAAATTTCAGCTTCCATGCAAACTTAAGGAATTTATTATCGTGAAAATTGACCAGGATCACATTTGGGTTTATGCCAATCTCGACCTCCTGCAAGAATCGCTGCATTGTCACTGTTATCAGTAATTGTTAAATTGAGTCCATACGAAGACAGAATATAACTGATCAAGTTGATAATATAGATTTGTAAATAGTGGGACAAATAAACTCTATTGACAAACTCAATTAGAGATGTTATATGTATCATTACACATTGGAACCTGTCTGTCAAATGACTCTGTACTTCACATACAACACGTAGAGATGAGAACTTGGCTATTTCATGCACAAAAGTTGAACCTGATATACAGAAACACATGCATACCCGACACACCCATATTCATTCGTGGCCCTAGCGCAAGATCAAACGCAAACACAGGTAGGCAGATATTTATAGCTAGTGATAGCACACACTGACGGATCCCTAAACACGTGGTTCCACACTGATACACACTTTTTATATATGACAGGTAAACACACACACACACACACACGTGCGCGCACATACGCACACACCAGCAAGCAAGCATGAATTGACAAGCGCGCACGCACACAGGCACACACACACACACACACACACACGCGCGCGCGCGCGCACACACCGGCACCTGAGTATATGTGCACACGCACCCACACACCTACAAACAAATGTACACATTCTATTTTCCTTTGGTTATTCATTGTAATCGGCTGGAATCATTTGATAACAACTGTTAGGTGTCTGAACATAGTGTCACAGTTTTGAATGGGGGACTTCTCTTGTCTGAAGTCAGTTATGTACACAAGCTTCAATGTCAATTTATATTTAACTCAGTACTTGATGTTATGTCAGTGACTACATTTCGCGCAGAAAACGTATTTTAAAAATGTTTCCATAGCAACTATTTTACCATACAAAACCGTCTAAATATTTTCAAATAATTTTTAAAATTTATTATTAGTACATGAAAAATTGCCTAACATATAATCAAACATTTCTGACGGAGGCGTTTCAAGAAAAGTGGTATATATAGAGTAATTTAAGTTATTTTAAAAACCCTCAGATTTGTTTTTTTAAAGCATGTTCCTCAGATCAGTGCGCCAATATCACTTCCTTTAAAAAATTTAGAAAAAGGTATCTAGCAGATTCTGAGATATTGTCTTATTTTGTCTTTATTTTTGGTGATTTGGTGCTATGGAAACAGCGTGGCAACCTAAAGGCCTGTTTACACTAGCAACTTTGATGCAATTTTTGTCGCGATTTCAACTGCAATTTTTCTCCCGCTCGTACTGCAACTTCAAATGGCGCGTGTAAACCAGCTGCAATTTCACTGCGATATGGCCGCGAAAAGTACGGTAACAGTAACAACTATACAAGGGGGAA
>JANVCJ010087064.1:0-10708 GCA_026413505.1 Epizoanthus ramosus
CCCCCATCCCTCTCCTCTTCACTGGCTACTAGATTTGGACCAACTGGAAAATGGCAGCAGGTCGCTACCCTAAAACAGTAAAACTAATTTATTATCTACTACAGATGATCAGATCTCTGTTTCTCATCACCATATTACTTACTCCCATGGTGATCTTCAAAGGAGAAGTTAAAAGGTGATTATAACCGGAATGAAATAGTCATAATACTTACTCAAAATCAGCGTCTTGATAGTAAGATGAACTCGGGCTGGGTAGATCCCATGCTTTAATTATAATCGTCGGGAATAATTTCAGCGCGACGGCTTTGATTACTGAAACTTTCTTTAGGTTTTCTCCGTCTTCCTCCGTTGAGTTTGCGGCAAGACCCAAATCTCCCATATCCATGGAGCTCACATCCTTGGGGGTAAGGCTACGACCCATGGAGCCCAGTTCTGTTAAGCGCGTTCTGATTCCTTTTTGCCGACGCTGTAAATATAAAGTAATCATAATGCTGTGTACTTCATTTTATATTACAGCTATTTTTGTTATATATAGATCAAAGTTCATTCGGAAATGATTTGGTTTGGAAAGATTGTATTTGTAAGATTTGTAATTTCCTGATTTTAAATGTTGGTAATAAAGCTTGTTGTTGTTGTTGTTGTTGTTGTTGTTGTTGTATGGAAATCCTCGTTATTTTCTTGTATAACATATGATTTTATGTTTAATTTTAGACACTGGACGACCGTTTTATTGAGGATTTTCAAACGGATTAATGACACATTTGGATAGGGTTTATAGTGCCCAAATGTTTACAACTATAGAATACCGTTTATATATTCTGGACATGTGTACGTTTACTATAAAGGGGATTTGATCGAGAAGCCCATATTTGACAGTGGGGGATGGGGGACAGGGGACGGTAACTAAACATAACTTTAGCTTTGCTCATGCATGCAGCAATCGTGTTCGTTCTCTCAACCACAATGCAGCTGTAAACAGCAGCGATAATGTCTCCATTGCTGTACCTGTGTCTGTACCTACTTACTTATTTACCTACTTACTTACTTACTTACCTACTTACTTACTTACTTACCTACTTACTTACTTACTTACTTACTTACCTATTTACCTACTTACCTACTTACTTACCTACTTACTTACTTACTTACTTACTTACTTACCTACCTAATTACTTACTTTACTTACTTACTTAACTACTTACTTACCTTCTTACTTACTTACTTACTTACTCAATACTTACTTACTTACTTACTAACTTACTTACTTACTTGCCTACTTACTTACTTACTTACCTACTTTCTTACTTACTTACCTACTTACTTACTTACTTACTTACTTACTTACTTACTTACCTACTTACCTACTTACGTACTTACTTACTTACTTATCTACTTACTTACTTACTTACTTACCTACTTACTTACGTTAAGAGTATACGGTTTTTCACTGTGAGAGAACACTTTACATAAGTCATAATAATCACATAAGGCTTCTAAAAACTGTAGTACTTGCGTAGGACGTTCTTGTACAAAAAACCAAGAGTTGGAGACATACACAGGGACAGAGGAACATATTGGTACCTATCTGCTTTAAGTTTCTGCTCTATGGTATATATACATATTCCATAGCGATGTCTTACCAGTAAAAGGAGATTCATACGGACGGGACGCGGTAGTTTAGTGAGGCTTGCAACGTCAATGTTCAACAGTATGCTTGCGTTGAGCTTCTTGATAATCGAAAATTTAATGCAGATCGCTAAAGGTCCCAGCTGTCTCAGGATACTGGGTTTTCTCTCAATGACCGCGAGTGCCTACGAAATATTTTATTATTAACTAACGTAATTACAGTTTATTTGTATATCTCGCGTGTATAATTATCTATTATTCATATTTAACACTGGGACAAGTTTTTACCTGGAACCATCGTTTTTTTCTTAGGTAGGAAATGGTGATGAATGGATGGATGGATGGACGAAGGAATGGCTGTGAGGGATGGAGGAAATGTTGGAGGGAGGGATGGAGGGTGGGGAAAAACACGTGAATCAACACAAGGCTTCAAATATTAATCGAAATTTTGTTTGCGTCCTCAGCTGAGCCGGTCTTTCGCAGAGGTTGTACAACTACAGTGGGACAACCGCTGATTGAATAAAAATGGGCCCCAGCTAAAGATCGATAGTTTCTCGTGTTCCTCGAGTGGGTAAAAAACGTTCTGTTCGTAGGGTAATTATAGAATTGACCTTAGTCAGTGCTACATTTAATTAGTTGGCTATGGGTTACAATATGACATTGGAGAAGAAACTTCAATGCATCATGATGTTTTGTTCAAAACATCCATTCTCTATTCTCGCGTTAACCATTATGCAACCTGATTTCTTTAGGGGGGGGGGGAGGTTAGTTGTGAATTTCCTATTATGTTCGTCTATCCTGGGAAAACACTGATTAACACTTCTCAAAACTGACAGGCGTTTCTCCCCGTTACGGTTGTACAAAACTTGTCATGACAAAATCATGGCGAATTATTGCAAAGCCACTATTTACGAAATGTTAGTTTTTCTGCTTATCAACATTTTACCTCTCCCAAAGTACAGGGCCTCGCATCTCCGACACATATTCACGAATCCACTTTTGAACTTGATATTCTGTTTTTGCCACCAAATGAATTTGCATGCAAAACACAGAGTTTAACAATCCATAATCGGCTTAAAGGTGCTATGTCACGGCTATTTCAAGGTATTTTTGCGATGCCGATCACAGGAAATCTAAAAATAACAAGTTACCGTGGTATAGTTATAAAGGAACGTGGATGGTTAAGATTGGGGAAGATTTAAAAAGCGGATTACAAACTCTCAATTTAATTTCGGTCCAGGCGGGACGTTCAATCCATTTGCTGTCAAAATTGTTTTTGTATTTAGACACATAACCATTTAACCATGTTTGTTGTCATCACTTGTGTTTCATGACTGTGAAGGCTTTGTTCCTGACATGAGTTGAGAGCATGCGCATTACCGTGACATAGCCCCTTTAAGGAACCAATCAAATTGCAGCATTTGCGGTATACCTTGTGTTGATTTATTATAATTTTTATTACGCGCTCTGATTGGTTCCCCATTTACGAATAAGAAGTGTTATTCATCATCGGACATTCATGCATAAAACGAGACAAACTGGCGTCCAGTTTTGTAGTCGTGCGTGTCGCAAGCTCTAATTCATCGCATTAATTAGAAGGACATTTTTGTGTCAAGGACTATTTCACTAATTGGTTTGGTATATACTAAAACATTCGCCACTACTTACCTCTACTTCGAGGAATAATATATAGTTGTTGACTGGTGTTCTGTGGAACAGGGTTATAATATTTCACGAGGCCAACGACCAAGGGAAACATTCTTCTCGAGGGTAAACAAGAACTCATCTTCCACAGAGAAACCAGTCAACAATGGTTTTGTTATAATAATAATAATAATAATAACTTTATTTAAACACGTGTCGCCGGTGAGCTATAAGCTCGTTAAAAATTGTTATATCGCAATTGAAAATAACGCTAATTTGGAGCGAGTATCCAGCTGTGGAACATGAGTATTTGTTTCAGGAAGCAAGTATTATCGATTAGCTTGCTTAACCAGTCACAAGGCGCGTACTATTTGAACGATATAACAATCGTTACTCATTCTCGCATGTAACTCTGGTATGTTGAATGTACAAGATAAGTTTTTTTTAAACAACAACAACAAGGTCTTTATTTCAAGTATTAGGTGTTAAAGTAAGCACTACCGCAGGTAGCTGAAGCTATTCGTGGCGGTAGTGACATATATAACTTCTGCCTTATGATACTGTGAAACAACCGCTCTGATGTTCGACGTCTTTTTAACAATTTTATTGGGCAACACAAATAATAATATACTACACAAGACATTAAAATACCGAAAAGGGACAAGGCGCGAAGTCCCATGCGAGGCGCAGCCCTATGTTAGTAACTGAAAAATAAAAAATAAATAAGATTAAAAAAAAAACGATTGCAAAACAGATATAAGAGGACAAAATGTGCATTAGAACATTTCAGGGGAATTTTAGGATTGGTGGCAGGAGCAGTCAGGAGATAATGTCCAGGAGCAGGTAAAGTTTACATCAAAGGTAGAAACGAGGAGATCACTGTATTTGTATTGAAGAAACCGTTTGAAAGATAAGGAATTTGGTGAATATATTTACATAGAAACAACTGACATTAAAACGACTATTCAAACTTTAGAGCCCTAGGATGAAGGGGCCGGGTATTTCAACTCCTTTTTGTAGTTGCCCACTGAGAAGTGCTATTTTAAACAACCAGGTGGCCAAGCTTCTGTATATTTTTTACTTTATTCCCAAGTTTTGTAAGTAAAATAATTTATTCTGAAGATCAAAGAGAGAGTTTTGATATTTATCCAGCCTATTTCAGTTATCCATAGTTTAAATTCTATAACACTATCCCGAATCGTTAAAACCGCGACCTCTTTAGAAATGCTTTCACTTAACAACTGTTACCTTTTTAAATCTGGGAACATAATCAATCCCAAACTTGTTTATTACTTTCCCACTAGTAAAATAAATAAAAGTCATTCAAAACTGTTGTGATACGGCCATCGTTTTCCTTCAGTTTTGAGTGTGTGCCAGTAGTTAAGGCTGCCAGTCGCTTCCACTTCAATTGAATGGCGATTAAGAAATTGAATGAAAACAACACGCAGCTTAAAGTTCATTCAACTTCCTTTTCATTTAAAGCTTTCTATTCTAAATAACTAAACTTTAAGAAGCTAATACTGCTTTCCCTTAAGACTAGTGAAACATGCATTCAAAGTTTCAAAGAATGGTACGATGTCTCTATAGATTTTGTTTTGCTTTTGAGTAAGTGCCAGCAGTGGAATTTGGAGAAACAAGGTAAGAACTTCAAAAAAGATATATGACAATTTCAGAGATACGTTTTCATTCAATAACACAATTTTGTGTTCGGTTTTCATATACCGTCCACGCAGAGACGATGTCGATACTCGATAGTGCGACTTTACGAAAACGATCTATAGATCGAAATATTTTAAAAACTCACACTCCTTTTGAAAACTTCGGTTTTCAAATGAAAACGGATCTGTTTGGATGTGATTTGGTCAACGGCATTTTCATATTTGAATCGTTTGTGGTTTTCGTACAATGACAGATCAGAATGACCGAGCGATAGTTTAACTTTATAATCGTCAGTTTCACACCGATGGTGGTGTCCAATGCGGGAAAACCTAGTGATTACGGCACGTTGCAATGGGAACAATTTCAGTTCTTCTCATTTGTTTTAATGTTTACAAGAAGATGGTAACATATAGAAAAGCATAATACAGTAATTTGCACGCCTATTGATTACAGCAAAATAACCCCAGAAATAAAATAGATACATTCATACATACACATGCTGAGGCAGCCGGATAGGCAATGCTAAATTATAAAACAAGTTGTTGGGGCTTGTTTTTATCTCTTTGCGATGTCTTCTTCCAAATCGAATTGATTTCAAAACTAGTCACCATTAAAACAATTTCTGGTCATTTGAATACAACAAAAAAGGCCTAAATAATGGCTGCCCATAACAAAGGCATTTCTTTTCAATCAAACTGACTACGAGGGATATATACTGACACAATTCTATAAATTCTAATCAACTCAAAAACGTTTGCTTAAAAAAAGTGGCAAACAGATAAATACTCTTCAAGCGCGTATTCTTTGTGAAATATGGACTCTCAAGTTTTCATCAATTACCTGTTCTTTGTGGATTTCCGCAACAACTTCAGCTCTCTCTTCTCATGTCCACACAGCAGATGAACTTGGAGATGAATCGCTTCACCCGATAATACAAGACTTTACATACATTGTACATAGTGTGCATGCCAGCAATAGTGTGCCTGCAGGCGCTAAATTCCTTTCGAAGCGCGAAATTTCTGCATGTTGTCTTGTCTTGTCTCATGGGTCCGACCTTTATATTTTGTGGGAGGCGAGGGAGCGCAGTAATTTGAAGGAAACAGAGTTAGCACATAAATTGCGCGACACAAACACATAAAGAGGGTGCGAGAGAGAAAGAAGATAAAGAGATAGAAAGGAGTGGGATAGGTGGGGGAGAAAAATACTGACAAATTGTATCTTAACATTGTACGAAAACGTTTGAAGCAAAAATCATTCTTTCGCACCCTCCCCCTCCCGACGATATCAAATTGCCCTTCCCTAACAATAACCGTTTACCGTCTTTAATAACTTAAAATGGCGTCCATCACCCCTGCTGAAGTTGTTTGTTCCACGCCCACAGTCAAATAATTTAGAATCATTTCAGCGCGTGAAACTGACCAATAACAAATGTTCTAATAATAGTATGCTAGTCGAGCGTGTTGTCTTCTTGTTATCTATCACAGCAAATTAATATTGTGGGGTGGAGAGGAAATGGAAGATTTTTCAAAAAA
Organism: Epizoanthus ramosus; assembly: GCA_026413505.1. NCBI lineage: Eukaryota > Metazoa > Cnidaria > Anthozoa > Zoantharia > Epizoanthidae > Epizoanthus > Epizoanthus ramosus. Next base: position 6,462 of record JANVCJ010087064.1, read on the forward strand.
ATCGAATTGTTACCAAAGACTATAAAAATACTTTGCACGCACTTTGTTGTAACGGGAAAAATAAGGGAAATATACAAAGACGATGTAAAAGTGATTATCGCTGTTGATTAGCGCTGTTGATCATATTCACATGTAAACAGCGCTTTATAAGTATTAATTATTATTATTATTATTATTATTATTATCAGACCAGGTCAGTAACATGGAAGTTGGGAACGCCCTATTTTCCTGATGCTTGTTTTCGTGAAGCACTGCAAGCGTGAAAACAAAGAGTTACAAGCCAACAGTGCGTGGGTGAGAAGTTTTATTTTGACTGAGTGCCAAAATTCAAAGTAGACACGAAACTGATCAGAGAACACGATACGAGCAACACTGGTTAGAGACCGTTGATTCTGCTCTAGGGAATAGAACAGTAAAATATGCCGAACCGTCATCGAGACGCTAATGGTCCATCAGTTTTTCATTCTGCTTTTATCCTTATCTTCATAAATATCTCCTAGAAATGAATATATATTTAACCGTAAACACTAGGTCAATGTTTAAAGATTTTGCTGCTTTTGCGATCAGTGTTCATGATTTAAAATTAGCAAAGGCTTAAACTGATCTAGTTAAAAAATATTAAAAACTTTCTAAAATATAAGATATTTGTAAGTTCTCAAGATGTTTTCCCAAATTTTCGGTCTGCTCTCTAGACCTTCTTAAAAAATTCAAATAGGACTAAAAACCACTACAACTTGCGGTTTTTCTCAAGAGATCTTATTTCCCACGGGCATTTGTCCCATTGTTAAGATCTCTTGGGAAAGACCACAAGACGTAGTACTTTTGGTTGTATTTGAATTTTAAATCGTTGTCCCCTGATGAACGTCTAGAGAACAAATCAAAAATTTGGGAAAACATCTTAAGAACTTTACAAATGTCTTATTATTTAGAAAGTTTTTAACATTTTTTAACTAGATCAGTTTAAGCCTTTGCTAATAATTCGTGCTTAAACATTTATCGGTAACAACGAAAAAGACACTAGGTGATCGCTCCTTTGCGGCAGCGGCCCCTAAGACTTGGAACAGTCTGCCTCGCTTACGCTCGTTCAATTTTGTTAATCTTTGAAAAATGTACTTGTGCTAATTTATTCCAAATTGCACTCGGAATCATGTGATTACCTATGCAAATAGAATGTTCAAACTGATTGGCTGCCTGATATTACTCATAGTGTGATTGTCTGAGATGCAGAGTGTCTGTTAATCTGTAACTGGTTTTTGTTGTTCAGCCTCTGAAACGACATTTGAAAGCTGTGCGGAAATAACAAAACGTGGCTGGTGCACTGAACGAAGGCTGTTGTTACACTGACCAACGAAACAAGTTATACATGTAATATAACAATAGCTTCTTGGACAACAAATAACAGACTTGACCAAATGACAAAACGTAATTGGCGGCCGAACAGAAAGCTATTATTATCCTGGTCAATGAAACAACTAGAGAGCAATGGCATTTTGAGCAACCACTAACAGTTGAGCAACCGACTGTCCAAAGGTTTTTCCGAGAGAATAAACCAACACCGAGCATAATGTTTAGGTGGAGTCATGCATGGGCGCGGACAGACAGTACCTCGAAGAACATGTACTGACGAAGGAAAAGAAGACAAAATATGTGTACGAAACAGCGAGGAAAAAAATCTAGTGAAGTATTAAGCAGTACTAACTGGTGCTGCTGAAGAAATGTAGAAACAGGATTGTAAATCGTAACAGATTACAATAGAAACATATTCCATTCTGGACTATATAAATGACACATGCATAAATACGCAACGAAGGAAAGGGTTTCTAAAGCATTGATGAATCTTACGTATTCAATCGTAAAAATGGTTGTTCAGACGCTAAACACGAATTGTCAAATGCTATAAAATCAAAGTATTTTAGATTATAAGTTCGAAGAAGGAGTATTGCTGTGGAGCTCAGTTTGGAGCATGGAATGTTTTAACCATCAAAAGTATAGTTATTTACGCTAGGTTTTAGCTCGCATCCAAGTCACTACATCTCTTGACAGAAGCATGCCAAAATGCTAAAATATATTTCGGTACCGAAAGATAATTTTTGTGTTTCATGTGATGTGATTGCCAGCAAAGGTTTTGATTGATTTATGAAAAGATTTCAAACCAAATTCAAAACTATTACGATTGATTTTCGTAAAAAGGGTTTTGTTTATACGTACATCTTAATCTTGGTCGCATTGCCTTACCAAATTTGGAGATTTGTTTTCACTTTTGTTTTTTGGCTGGCTTCCAAGTTAAGTATTTCGGAATAATTAAATATTTTAAATTTTCTTGTCAATCATGAACCATTACATATTCCTTTATAAAATGGGATTGAGTGTCGTCCAATTCAGAGGTTAGACGTCTCCGACTCCCAACCAGAAGGTCCCAGGTCCAATCCCCGGTCTTCCCGAGGTTTGAATTTGTGCGACCTTCTTTCGCCACACCTTCCGTGGACAGGGACGTTAAATTACCTTCTATCGGGGGACTTAAAAGAACCCACACACTTGTCGATAAGAGTAGGCTAATGCCGGTGTTGTGGTTTGTATACTGAGGGCACTACTCAACGTCTCAGACAGAACTGTTGTGAACCGCATTCTGCGGTCAGGCCAAGTCCCTCAACTGCTGAACCCTTGTATTTCATGTAAACAGTTAGCTGAAAAACCCCTTGGGGAGCACCTGTATATATCTGTATATGTATCTGTATAGATTGTCCTTCGGCCTCACTCTTCGCTATCTAATAGTGCTATTGTCGTTCTCCAGCCTCCATTTTCAGTTTTATTCTCCGCCGCTTGAGCGGGTCTAACCCCGGCCTGTCGGCAACCAGAGTAAGGTGGTCCTAGCATTATTTAACATATATAGAATTACATATTATACAATTCCTTTCTGACACAAAAATTTCCCTAGTACCACCAAATTGTAAAAATAAAAAAATAGAAATTATGTTGCTATAATTGTAGTATTTCCTTGAGATATTTTTTCCGCAAATTATCGGTTAATTTAGTTGAACTTGAAGAAAAGAGGTATCACCGTAGTTTTAATTTGCATTGATCAACTAGCGAGGGCGTAGTGGAGTATAAAGCAGATTTGTCGTATGTGACTGAATTTAGAATTTTACAGGACGAACACCATAATATTGGTAGACAATGAAGGCAATGCAACGTTCGTAGAAAGAACTATGGTGGATCCAATTGACCCAATCAAACCTAACTGGAGTGTCAATACTCATGAATTCGTGGTGGCGTCCATGTGGTCGAAACTATAATACTCATTAAACAGTGATGCAAGGCAGGTACGTGTATAGAGCATAATCGAAAACTGAAGATAAGGAATCACGTAAGAGACCTACTGAAGAAGAGCCATTACAACATGAATGTGTTGAAGAGAAAGTAACTACAGGCGAAGCAGCTCCAGAATCCTTGGTGAATATGTCAAATGGACACAAGACAGAGTGTGATAATGAAACAGACATCAACTGCAGATCCCCTACAGATGACAGATTTACCCTGGTCAGTTTAAATAAAAGTTTATCTATCTATCTCCATGTATATTTTTAAACAATTATTGGATGAGGTTGAGCACGATAGCGAGAATTATCAAGGCCGAGGTTTGTGTTATCTGCCGAAGCCGAAGGCTTAAGTGCATAAAACTATTGTCTGTAGATATGACGTAACGATTTCACGCCAGCTGGAATTAACAGTTATGGTTCCCAATCCCCTAACAAAAAAATTCAGGATAAAATCGCGCGTTTTGTCCAATCAGAATCGAGAAAGTATGAAAATGTATAATAAACAAAATTATATATTAGGCGATAAAACACTACATCCAAAGACTGCTAAGCAAAATTTCAAGTTGTTTCAATTGAATTCGACGCGACAAAAATTCGAACGTTTGAAACGGGCCTTGGTGGTACCTACGTTTTTCTTGGATACCTTGTGTAAAGTCACATATTGCTGTAATTAGTGCTGTTTATTCAATATTTGTTTTCTAAATTCCTTTGTTGAATAAAATTATCTCACCTTTCACATGATGATTTAATGTTGGTTCAGTATTTGCTGAATTGTCTGAATTCCTTTCTATTGAATAAAATTATTTCACTTGCATTAAGTTGGTGTTTTCACACGACTATCCGCATTAATCAGTATAGTTTTACCCGTATGCCAGAGGTTGCTACTGTTGTTCATGTTTGCAAGGGAAATATCAGAGAACCGGTTTCGTC
>JANVCJ010087075.1:0-10707 GCA_026413505.1 Epizoanthus ramosus
CCCCCTCTCTATTAAGCGCCCCCTCTCTATTAAGCGCCCCCTCTCTATTAGGCACCCCCTCCCCTTGAAATGTACTAGGTTGTCTTGCAGGTGGCAACGCAATGCTGTTGCGAGACAAGATGCAGCACAAGCTTGTCTAAATAACCTGGCATCTTAGAACATGGATCTTGTAGGTTTGCATTGATGTGTGCTGTAAGTTGCAGGACACTGAATTCCCTGGTGTTACAAACTAAACCTTTTGAACGCAATAATGAACCAAAATCAATAAAACCAGAAATGCATTTGCATTCGCTTCGGTTTCAAGCCAGGAAAGTAAAAAAAATAACAAAAATACTGAAAATATACAATCTGAGATCTGAAAATAGGCCAATGGGATTATATTTTCAAAGTTTCTTAAGGCGATTATGTTAGGTGTTGGCTTATTAGAGGGAAAGCTGCGTTTGAAAACACGATAACAAGCATTATTGTAACAAACGTGAAACGGTGGCCGTCACCACACACACACACACATACTCTGTCTCTGTCTCTGTCTGTCTCTGTCTGTCTCTGTCTCTGTCTCTGTCTCTGTCTTTGTCTCTGTATATAAGAAACCTTCAAAGTAGCATTTGCCGATTTGGTTTGGAAACTCTCTTAGTCATACCTTTTGACACAAGGGACACAGGAGTAATGCATGGGAACAACCATCACACCACTGCAGCACTTCTGAATTGCCTTGTGATAAACCTTTTTGTTGCCACAGCAGGAGGTGAATGTTCCGTATTTCTTGCCAAGGAGAACCGAACCACCACAGCAGACAAGTTTAGTAGTGTCATAAGGCTTCCCACCACACAGCTTGGCTTGACATTGGACAGCGGTCCCAACCACTGTGTTGCCATGACAACACTTCTCTATCCTGTCATCATACACTTTTGCCAAACCACAACAATGTGTACTGTTGCCGTGAATTCGTAAGAACAGGGATGTTCCACCACAACAAACAGTTCTCCTGGGGTCATAATATTTACCGCCACATGTAATACAGGAATAAGGCTTACCAACGATTAGATTATTTGCACTGCAACACCGATTGTGTCTGGTGTCATAAGTTGCATTGCCACAACACTTGGTATTTGGGCCGAAATCTTTTGAGTGGATGTGCTTTCCACCGCAGCAAATACTTTTACTAGGATCGTAAAACTTTCCGTCACACGCAAGGCACGAGTGGCTGTGTAACACGACAGTATTCAGATGACGACAACATTTATGCCTTTGAGTATGATAAATTTTGAAAGCACCACAGCAATGTGTGAACTGTTCGTATTTTCTTTCGTGAAGAGATTTTCCTCCACAGCAAATGTGTGTAAATGAGTTGTAAGGTTTTCCGTCACATAACGGGGACGATTGGCAGGAGCGTCTAGTTGGCAGAACTGTTCTATCTTGACAGCATTTATACTGTCTGATATCGAAAACAGTTTTCTTCCCACAACACGCTGTATGAATACCATACCTCCTTAGATGGAGGTAGCTGTTGCCGCAACAGATAAAAAGATTGGGATTGTAAGGCTTTCTGCTGCATATAGCACAGACAATGGACAAGGGTACAACAACGTGTGCAGGACGACAACACTTTAATCTCTTGGAATCGTATATTTTACTCTCTCCACAACACTTTGTGTTCTGCCCGTGTCTCCTCGGATGAAGAGAACTATTACGACAGCAGATAAATGCGGATGAATTGTAGATCTTTCCGTTGCATTGTGGTTGTGATAATTGAGATGGGCAAGGCAAGTTCTTGCGAATTATTTTTCTGTTTTGGCAACACTTGTAGTGCCGCTCGTCATACACCAGTTTGGCCCCACAGCAGTTCGTGTCTTTTCCGTGTTGTCGGTAGTAAAGCTTGCTCTTAGCACAACAGATGAAGTGTGCAGGATCATAATACTTGTTGTCACAGGAAGAACACAAGTAAGGTTTGGGTAGAACTACTTGATAAGGGGAGCAGCATTTGCTCTTTCTGGAATCGAATATTTCAGTTGGTCTGCAGCATTTCGTAAACTGTTTATATAGCTTGGGGTGAAGAGTTGTGTTGCCACAGCAGATGTGAGACAAAGCGTTATACGGCACTCCGTTACACCTGGGCTGTGCAGGGCAAGGGCCGTTACTCACAGCTGCTATGTTACCTTTACGGCAACAGTTATAGTGTCTTCGATCGTAGGTGATAGCTTCACCGCAGCACTCCGCATATATACCATGCTTCCTGCGATGTAAAACTTTGTCCCCACAGCAGATATACCCAAGAGGGTCATAATACTGTCCCCGGCATGGCTGACATGTGAATCGTATTGGTAACAGAACGTTGCGAGGGCGACAGCACCGGTAATGTCTCGTGTCGTAAACTATTTTACCACAGCAGCGACTGAACGGGCCATCTTTCTTTGGTAAGAGTGTCTTCTGTTCACAGCAGATATACTTTGCAGAGTCATAATACTTGTCTGCACATGGAACACACGAGTATCCACTGGGTACAGTAACGTTATTCACAGCACAACAATTATAACGTCTTGCATCATAAACTGTATTGTTACCACAGCATTGCGTATGCTGGCTAAACATTTTACGATGAAGATATCGGCCATTACAGCATATGTGCTTCAAGGGACTATACACCTGCCCATTACAAGTGGGAAGATGTGAGCAGGAAACTACGTTGGATATGACAACGATGTCTCGGCAACAGTGACTGGCTCGCTTGTCATAGGTCTTGTTTGCACCGCAACAGCCAGTAAATTCACCGTGCGTTTTGGAATGTGACCTAATTCCGTTACAACAGATGCTCTTCTTTGGGTCGTAGTATGTTCCTCCACATGGAGAACATGAAAAGCTGGATGCAACGACGTTCATTAATTTGCAGCACTTGCTAACCCTGTTGTTATATACGCTTGACGTGCCGCAGCAACGCGTGTCGCCTCCGTGAGTATTTCTGTGCAATTTCTGGTTCCCACAGCAAATGTGGTGAACCGGATCGTACGGCTTTCCAGCGCATTCTGCGATGATCAGACAAGGTAAACCATTGGGAACTACAATGTTTCTTGGTTTACAACATTTGTAGTCTCTAGAGTCATACGTAGCACCTGTCCCACAGCACAGCGTGTGTTGATTGTATTTCTTCTTGTGAAGAGCAGTGTTGCCGCAGCAGATATGCGTCTGAGGAATGTAGCTCGTGGCACCACAGAGAAGAAGGTTAAGGGAAGGACAACCCTCGTTGAGTGCAACTATTGCACTGTTGTCAGGGCAACACTTATGGGTTCTCGTGTCAATTACAGACGAGTTACAACACTCGCGAGTTCTGTTGTTGTATGTATTTGTGTTACAGCAATGTGTATTGCGTCCATAGATCTTATCATGTAGGGAGTCGACACAGCAAATGCGTCTTGTTGGATTGTAATATTTACCCTTACAAGGGTTACACGAGTACGAAGATGGAACATGCACATATGACAAACAGCATTTGCGCTTTTGGCTGTCAATAACTTGCCTTCCGCAGCACTGTGTAGATAGCCCAAATGTTCTCTTGTGAACAATAGTATTTTCACAGCAAATGTGTGTTTTTGGATCATACTCTAGTACTCCACATGGACGTTTGTTGCAGGTGGAGTTCCTTCGTAAAACGAATCGTCCATGGCAGCACCTGTGGGTTTTACTGTTATAAACATCCATTGTCCCACAACATCTTGTATGAATTCCGTGAATTTTTGGAAGCATAAGATTTCCATTACAGCAGATAGCATGACCGTAGTTGTGATTTATGTTGCACGGTCTGTAGTACCATCTCTTTACAGGTTGGTCCGATTGTAGAGCTACAAAAGAAAGACAGTTTTACTACTGTAACATAACTGAAAGGAAATGTATGAATAATGTGTTGAGTAAAGGGAATATATAGTAAATAAGAATTTCATTCTATAATTCATAGTCAGACAGACTCTTTGTTACGGTGCAATTGACTTTAACCACGGGGTGGTGTAATGATTCGTGCAACTTTTCTCGCAATGTTAACAAGTTGCATAAAAAATATAACAAGGTGTTTAATGTCAGCTTTGCCAGCCGGTTTTATTATGGTTTGTGTTAAAGTGAACTACGCGCTGTCTGACTGTACCAGGCACGTTCTCAATTTGGTTTATTTCAAGCCCAATTTAAACTGAATGCACTTGAGAATTCATTTCTGTAGGTAGGTTTGTACCGTCAGCCCGGGATAAAAGCTTCCTTATAGAGATAGGTTTACACTGTCAGTCCGGGATAAAAGCCGCCTTGTAGAGATATATTTATACTGTCAGTCCAGGATAAAAGCCGCCTTGTAGAGATAGGTTTATACTGTCAGTCCGGGATAAAAGCCGCCTTGTAGAGATAGGTTTATACTGTCAGTCCAGGATAAAAGCCGCCTTGTAGAGATAGGTTTATACTGTCAGTCCAGGATAAAAGCCGCCTTGTAAAGATAGGTTTACACTGTCAGTCCGGGATAAAAGCCGCCTTGTAGAGATATATTTATACTGTCAGTCCGGGATAAAAGCCGCCTTGTAGAGATAGATTTATACTGTCAGTCCGGGATAAAAGCCGCCTTGTAAAGGTAGGTTCAGTATACGGTGTACGATCAAACTTTCTTGTCGTTGGATCTAAACCAATCGTGATCAGCTAAAACTAGAAGAACCAAGATCAAACGATGCTTTTGGGTATTATATTTTTAACAATTTTTCGGCTGGTCGGTATGAACTTTCATCAGATACATCGCGCTCTGAATTAGCAACGTTGGTCGTTTTGGACGGCTCACAACATTCATCAACATTTTTTAGACTTTTTTGCTTTTACTTGAAGTAAATCACAGCTGCAACACATTTTGTTCTAACACGTTGCTTTTTTTTCTTCTATCGCCTGTTTTTTCATCGTTTATAATATAAAAAGCGTGATAATTTTAAAAGAAATAATTGTCTTTTATTCCTCGTTATACGTTCCTTTAAATACCGAGAGTTGCTGTCGTCACTGAACTGACGCATGGAAGATATTTTAGCCTTTTCCAAGCATGCAGTAATTGCGTTTTCGAATTCATTAGCCCAACAAATGAGCTCAATAAATAGAATATTATATCAATTAAAATGGTCCTACAATCTTTAATGGCTCTTAAATATTGTTGTGAGCATTCCTGTGTTTTTGGAGTACTTAATGTTAATTTTATTTGTGAACAGGTTCATTGCTCACGAAGCTTTTGTCTACTTTTGGAGTCGTACGTGTGTTCATGAGCCGGGACCTATACAGTATTTCTGTCAATCAATCAAATAGAACAAAACATGACAAAATGCATCCTTGGTCAAGTCTACTTTGCAAAAAATACAGAGCTAGCTGTGGGGTATAGGGTGAGGAGATTTTGCTTACATTTTGATAGGCCACACCAGTTGAAGTCTTTCTTGCTTTCGAAAGTCAGAATTTCTACGTAAATGTGTACAGTGTTATATTTGCTGCACTATGCCCTATATATTGGTTTCCGGTATGTTCCGAGATACGTTTCAAGAAATCATCTTTACACTTATCAGTACTGAAATTATAAATATAAAGCTAAACATTCTGACCGACTCGCACGTACCATTTTCAAATAACGTTCATTATCGATGCTATGGCGTCATACGACTGACGTGAAACCTACTTCGCTTTTATGCGGGAGGCGACGGCAAACGGAAGACAAACGGAATTACGGAATTGCGGAGGAGTGAAACTAGAGCACATCTGGGCAGTTTTAGTAGTTTTTATCTTTCTTGCGTTTATTTTCGTCTTTTCAAACCGAAAAGTATAATTAAACTACTTTATTTATAATGGTTCTACAATCTTTGCCTGTTAACATATTCATACGGAAACACTCAGTACAAATCCCCACCGGCTTTCCATATCCCGTGCCATATTCCATATTCCATATATTACATTATATAATGCATTATAAAAGTGATTAGAAATTTTACCTGGCGAGTAAGTTACATAGTTGTTATTTCGCTATTTGGTATCTCATTATGCACTGTAAAATCATGACAGATTTAAATTGTATAAACAGTACTCAGTAATACATGTACTTGGATAAAACATTGTCACCCCGCAATCGTGCCCAACTAAACAGGACTTCAAAGAGACAAAAGACAAATAATTGATGTCGATGTCAGAACCACTGCAATTTTCTAATTATCAAGCAATGAGTAGCAGGTCATGCACGTCAAGAGCGACGTACTTAACTTCTGCGTATTCTTAACCAAGACAATCTGTCTGGCCCTACAATACGTTTATATACTATAAGCAATTCAGGTTTTGATTCTCACATCTTACTAGAAATAAAAGTTTATACTGATTTACTGCAGAATGCAACAGATCCATTATAAAGCCAAGAAAAAGACACAAGTAGTTATTATATATTTACGGCTACTAAATTTGACGAATTTAGCAAATTCATAAAAAAATCACTAAATGGAAGTATCGCTATAGACAGTTTATTTTGCAATATTCTTCCACTCAAAACATTTGGAAGATTTTCATAGCGAAGTCTCGATAAATTTATAGTTTAAGTATATCAGTGAATTTTATGTTCTTTCACTGAATGACCTGATGATTAAACAAAGTATCGCTACATAGTTAATAGTTGCGAAAAATAGCAACTCAAAGTATACTTTAAACTGATTAAAGTTGTGGTATAAATTGTAATTCAGACAAACCAAATACAACTAGACGATGTTAAATAACGGCTTGAAGAAGTTCAAATTAGTATGGAAAGAAGTAAATTGAAAACAGGTCACAGTCACCACTACTAATAGGCACTAGAACGAAAGTGTTTTCGATGTGCTCTGAAGCACGGTGTCCGTAAAATAGCCATATCGGGCATATGGTAGCATGGTGTTGCGCCAATGAATTATGACCGAATTCTTGGTAAAGTCTCGGATGTTCGCCTGACTCAGCCGGTATCAGTGGCTTTTTTTGCGCAAATTACTAGAAATGGCCGCACTAGTTGATATTTTAGAACGTGTTGACCATTTTTGTGGATTTTATATAATCAAACTGTTGGTCATCTTTTTCAACAAAGTTACGCACTTGAGTGCATAAACTGATGGAGTTGCAAAGACTTCCTTCTCTGGTTTGACAACACCGGCTACCCCCGTCTGTAGTAGGCTCCTGTCGACTTCTGTCTCTAGTCATCTCTCTCTAGTCATCTCTCTGTAGTCTTTCCCTGCTTCTGTCTGTTTGTTTCTGGGCAAATGTCTTCAGTTTGTGCTTCGCTGATTTGTTGATTTTTCGTGTGAGAACAACGTCTCAAAGAGTCGCAAACAGTACGCGAAGTAGAAACACGTTGTATGCCAAGTTGAACTGAACTACATGTAGGCCGTTTTCTAGTTTTTGTTTGTTACCTCTCTGTCTAGCTCGACTAGAATTTCGTTCTCATAATAAATCTAGTTATGTCAACAGTTTTATAACAGACTGGCTGATCGTCTATAATATTTGTAAAATATTTCAATTTAAACCCTCGTATTTTCAAGAAGCAAGTACGTTAAGTGCACTATATCCGACTCGATTCGCTTATGGAAACGCTCTCACCAACCTGATTGGAAACGACTTCTTGATATCTGATCTCCGATTTCCACAGCTGTTGTTTCTCTAGTAATAGAAGCAAAAATCAAAGCGGCCGATACAATGTCAATGAAGTGGAGCCACATGATTGTCGGCAGTCAGTACAATAGCTGCGCTGTTTGAACCTTTTTCATCCTTGCGAGAGAGCCGTCTTAAAATAAACTGCAAACGATTGATACGAGACATTTTCTTAATATATTAGCTCAAATTTGAGTAATTTGCAAACAAAGAATTATAATTCCAAATCATTAGTTGTACAGCTATTATCTTTCAAGTACGTAGTGACATCAGTCCACTTAACGAGTTGAGTAATCTCTCGACCAGAAACATCTTTGTCATCTTTGACGATAACTATTCTTGGGTAGTCTGCGTGCATATTTCTCGAATTGTTCTGTCTCGAGCTGATTACGGAAATTCCTTACAGGTCTAAAAATAGTGCATCAGAAACAGTGCGACAAGAATTTAATAACATACAACTTCCACCGAGTTAGAAAGTCATCACTTCACGATATCATCTCTAGTAGACTAGCTTGAATACTGAAAACTTGGTTTCTACGTCAGCAAGTAAACCAAATATTGTGATTCATCATCTAAAAGTTGACGCTTTGTGCTTCTCGCGGTGAGAGGAACCGGTTTTGAGCAACCGCTGACGAAGGGGTACCGCTTGAAATGTCAACTCAAACCTTCCATCCTCAACTTTAGTTCAGTTGATCAATCCCCTCCTTCATGATTCAGTTTTTAAAACATGTGGAAATTGCTTTTAGGACTAAACCAAACTAAAAAGTTATATATACCTTTATAATGCGAGGTTGGATGGATGTCAGTCACCCTTCTATTAAACCTGGTTAAACTGAACTGTTAAGATCTGAAAACTCAGATCTTAACGGCATCAGTGGACACGCATTCTCCGTGTCAGTAAATAATATCATATCACAACGTAAAACATCATACCCTCTTTATTTGATCAATGTTTGTATATTTAAGAGTATCACAGGTGCATGTCGGCCGGCCTATTATACCGAGAATCTTTTCAGTAAAAAATAGCGAAAACAAGTGTTTTTATACAACTAAGGAAATCGATATTGACGAAAAGCGGTGCATGCGGAAACAACCGAACAACGTTCACGCAAGTGAAGTAGAAGGCAAAGTTTTCTTAACTGCATCAGCACGACAGCGGAATGTTTTCGTTTACTCAAATCTCAACTAAGATCAGGTATACTGAAATGCATAGCTTCATTTTTGTCTCTAAGTGGGAAATTTCCCATTACGGAACTTAACTTTTCATTTATAGTTGTTTCAAAAATTCTATTGTACATTGAGAAATTGCAAACATGACGTTGCTTTATTAAATGACGAAAAATCCATGCTTCACTTGCTGCCAAATGTCGGTGTTAGTAAACAGTTCGAACACGTTGAACGTTTCATAACAGCTTCCGACTATACAGAGGCTGTTATATCGGGTCTTTAGAAATACCTACGGTCGCTGTACAATAATTCAACAGCGATTTTTCACAACTTCTAAACAACGGCCGGGTAACAAAGAAAACGCTTGTATTTATGACTTATATTAGTAGCCCTGCCACGTGGGCCGTCGCCGTTCTGTGTTCGGTTGGTTCTTTCGGACGGACAACCACTGTGCACATGCGCAGCGATCTGCTTTCCATTGTCAGCTGCAGCAGTTCCACACATCACACATCTAAAGACTTCAACGGCTTTATAATGACTGTCGGCATCCAATTTAATTGTAAATTTTTACAATTGTGAAGTTTAGAATGCGCGAAATGAAGTTAGAATAAGGTAGTCTGGCATTACGGAGTGACGTGTTTAAAATATGTAAAATCGGTCCAGTGCCCGCTCCACTGGCGACAAATGGAATATGTTTTCCCGGCACACGTAACCATTGTCAACCCAACCAAACTAATGCGGGGTTTTGCATAATTACACGTACACACAGCTTGACCAAACTGTACAACTGGTCGACTTTATTGAGACCATTCATTTTGTAGAGGGGGTAGAGGTGAGGAATTGTCAGGGTCACTAATGTTTGGGTGTCGAGAAGGGGCGTTCACTTGTTCATGGCTCTGAAATTGGGGAAGTGATTAAGATTCCCCGCCTCCTCCCCCTTTAAATATGATGAAGCTATAACTGGTGCAGATAAAGATGAAGCTCTGCCTTGCAGTGGGGACTAGAATATAAGGCCACAATTGTAAAGTGTCACATATGACTGACACTACGGCTAGTTTTTCTATTTTCTTCTTTTTTCTCACTTTCCCTCTCTCTGTGTCTCTTTCTTTCTTTTTAGTTTTGTGAAAATCGAGTTTCGAGTTTGCCATCTATTACAGTTGATAGGTGCGCCATAGATTACAGTGACAATAGATTCCTGCAAAATGAAAGTGGTTGCACGGAATAGGAAACAAACATGGTCCCGCTATGGCTGCGAAACTGTAACGTGGCCGGTATTGCTACATGGATCGTAGAACTACACATCTTGTCATCTTTTGTTTTCTTGCCCTCCAGGGAAAGGTACAAGTACTCCTCGTGGATAAACACGCTAGCCAGACGAGTATTACCACTGGCCCATCTCTCACTGAAAAATAAATGTCTTTCAGTCCAAGCTTGCCCCTTTATACACGTTAAACTGTCCCGGCTGGATTCCGTTGCAGCCTGGGCCGCGTTGCGCGACAGTGGGTAACTTTATAGCCCAGGGTTAAGCCAAATATTAAATTTCATTTCGTCATCTGGGAATACGTAATCTGCTGCCTATAAAGTATTACCGAAATACTCCTCCGAAACACAGTTTCATAAAGTTAATATGACAGCCTATCTCATTCTACCAGATAGTAAACTCAGTCATATGTTAAAATGTTAACCTTGGGTTAACGTTAACCCATGCATTTCGAGCAACCGAGCCCGGGAGGCTAAATTAGTTCTCTACAGACTGTAACCAACGGTAACTTTCAGGTTAAGATTAACCCAGGACCCGGTTGTTCAAAGACAGGGTAAGCCTTACCCCCAACGCTTTTGATTGTTATATAACGTGAAAATAGGTGGGGACCAAATCTGCGGGGGGAGGGGGGAGAGAGCGCT
>JANVCJ010087086.1:0-10707 GCA_026413505.1 Epizoanthus ramosus
AAGGTGCCACGCCCATCACTTTGGTAGGTTCAATGCTGAATTCGCAGCAAATGCTGCGAGATCGATTCACTGTTGAGGCCCCCCTCATGCTGGCCTTAACATAGGTTTAGCGTCAATGATCAGCCCCAATGCGACGAACGTCAACCTCGTTCCCAGATCTTCTCGATCGGCATTCACCTGGGAACGAGGTTACGCCTTTTGCATTAGTCATATGTGCGGTGCTGTGAAACCAGACACCGAACGCAGATCAGTGTAAAATGGATGTCGTCCCGTCTCAGCCCTGGTTTCGGCCTTCTGTTGTGAGGAATGTTGAAGCGTAAAACACTGCTGGTAAAATGAAAGAACTCTGAATTACCCTGTGAAGTGTTTGGGGTCCCAGACCATCGCACAAACACGAATTGAGCGAAAACTGTTCCCTACTTTCGGCGGGACTTTCGGTGTTTGGATAGTAATGGGCCCTCATCATAGATTATGACATCATTGAGATGCCGTTACCAGGCCCCTAGCGCTTGTTTTTATAGGTTGACCGTCCTTGGCCTCAGGCCGGAATGGCAACTGATGTCGAAGTGCAATGGTTTGCACCAAGAAACTTCGCAGGGTAATTCAGCATAATATAACCAACACATTCTTTCATTTCTTTCTTTTCCCTTCACTGATTCCTTCAGTAAGACTAATTGGAATTGTAGAAGCAGTTGCTCTGGTACTTACCAATATCATTGTTGGCAAAAGACGGTTTGTTGTACTGTTCATGCACGAACAACTTCTTCACACTGAATTCTTGCTCAAAACCCTCCGTGACCGATCGATTATGCTCCGCGGCGCGAACCCGCAGTCGCCAGTAATTATTCGGGTCATCGTCCTGTTCGACACAGTGGGCAGCGGTTATTACCCATTGTGGTGAAATGAGTGCCCCTCCACATATATGGTTGTACCCATACCCCCAACCACCGTCTCGAATCACATCCACCATCCACGGCCAGGAATTGGGTGTAGCGTCATCGCCACCAACAATTCGAGTCCTAAGTGGCCTGGCACCACAAGTGGAGCCTGGCAACGAAATCAGTGTTATTGGGTTATTGGAGTAGGTATCCCCCGGTGTTTATCTGTGTCTATGTTTGTGTTTGTATCAATTAGTGTTCGTGTTGATGTTGATGTTGATGACATGTTGATGTTGATGACCATGTTGATGTTGATGTTGATGTTGATGTCGGTGTCAGTGTTGGTATCTGTTTTATTTTCGGTGTCCGCGTCATTGTCCGACACCGTATCTGTGTCTGTATCGCTGTCTCTGACTGTGTCTGTGATCGTGTCTGTGCGGGATGTACACGTCATTGTGTCATTGTGTCTATGTGCCCCTGTCTGTCTGCGTCCGCGTCTGCGTCCGCCCCTGTGTCTGCGTCCGCGCCTGCATTTGCGTCTGCTTTTGCGTTTGTGTTTGTGTTTGTGTTTGTGTTTGTGTTTGTGTTTGTGTTTGTGTTTGTGTCTGTTTCAACGTGTGTCTGTGGCCGAATCATCGTGTCGGTGACTCTGTCATTATATCTGTTCGCTCACCTTGCGAATCACCATATTATCAGAAAAATTGTTAACAAAAATGTTAGCCGTAATTGCCCTCAACCTTAGAGATCTATTTTAGAAAGACAACAGTTTGAACATCCAAAAGCGCAGATAAAACTGTTCTGTATAGCAGCTAAGCGAACAGGACACACAAGTAAGTTACCTGATAGCTCCGCCTGTGATTCTTTTGCCAGAGCTGTAAATGAATGAAGAAAGCAATAAATACAAAGCCCAGGCATTTTGCTTTGATAACGAATGAACGTTTTGTTTTAGTAAAAACTCATGCACAGATGTTCACTTTGCAGCAAATACACTTAAATTATTGTATGATAATCCTCAGATGAAGCTTTGTGTAGGAATGAAACTAAGCGATGCACTCAGAAAAAAACTATTCTGAGTAACTGACGGGAATTGAACCCATGACCTTCTGACCACCGGTTAGATTATCTACCGACTGATCTACAGGGACCCATGTGGGGAGCTAGGTATAATATCCTTGAATGACGTTCTCAAGGCGTGGGGAACTGAGTACTTAAAAAGCTTTTACATAGTATACTGTAAACATTTCAGACTCTTACATGTAGCAAGGTTTTATTTCCCGACAGTTTTTGTGTTGGAAATCAGTGCAAATCGTCCAAACGAGGGAAAAGCAAAAACAAATGTGCAACCCAGGATTGTACAACAAAAATTGCAACAACGGCTTTCTTCAACTCCCCTCCCCTCCTCCCAACACACACACACACACACACACACCGTTATCCCCTCAACTTAAGGCCAGCTCAATAGTTCCACCGACATGTTGGTTCAACACCATCGAATATTGTTGGACACAGATTATATGTTGGTTCAACACCATCGAACATTGTTGGCCACAGATTATATGTTGGATCCGTTTGAACACGTACGCACTGTGTTGGACGATGTTCGATAAGATTTGATCCGTTTTAAACTCCTCATCCAACAGCCGTGTAGTATAAAGCGTCAGCCATCTTTAATTACTGAAGTTTTAAGCTATGTCTACTCGACTATACCGAATAGATTCTCATGCCTGTACAGAAAGCTATAAGGCATCTAGTATAGGGAAGAACGGAGCAAGTTGGCAGAAAAATCTTGTCAGTGAAAGTCTAACATATCGCAGCATCGTGCTGGCACAAGAATCGTGTCGCCGGATAAAAGCTTTTCGACCTTTTCGTGTGTGAAAATGAGGAGTATCCGACACAAAACGTATTCGTGAACAGGGCCCTAGACTGAAAGGCCAAATTTCAAAATTAAAAAGAGTTTTCGTGTTAAAGTATCCGATACGAAGACTGATACACTTTTAAAAGCATACAGTAACTTTTCTGCACATAAACTGTCGCATGGTTCGCCATGTTTCGGGAGAAAAGCTGAATTACCATGGCAATGTGCTCTTCTTCCTCGCACGTTTCTTGGAATGTCTTTCAATTAAAATTACATAAACACCGTCACCTTACCTAAGAGTGACCAAACAACCCAGAAGATCATGCCGGCTTTACTTATCCTTTCAACGAGTGCGCGGTCAACCGACTTTGCTAATCTTTTGCGCTTTTATCTTCTTTTCTAAAGTAAATTTTGAATAAAATAATGAGCATATTGTTCAGCAAACACACTGTTTGGATATTTGATTATCAAGACTTTTTCTGCTCCAATGTCTTAATTAGTGGTATTATTTTCAAGGTGTCCGGTATAGGATGGAAAATAAACGACATTTGCGAACAAATATCTTTTCCATTAATTATCAGAAAAATAAAAAAATTAGATTTATTGTTAGTGATAAACTGACTACTGAATTGAACACCGTCAATTCTTGTTCATATAATTTGGAAAAAAATGATTAAACCACTTTCTGTGCGCGCAAGCACTAGTTTTTATTTAGCAAAGACAGGTGCATAACACGTTATTAAGTTGCAATTAGAACTTGCGCTTTTGACAGGTAAACGCTATGTTATTCTATGGGACCCAGCTTTGGTAAACTTTTGTTATGAGAACACACAGACTTCATTTTGCGACAATGCAATACAAATTAATTAAGAACAAGCTAAAAGCTGAGGAACAGAACAATAATCATTGATTTTTATGTTTTGTATAGGTAATCACATAGTTTCTTCGTGCAATTTGCAATAAATCAACTCTCACATGTATGGTCACGGACGCAATACATTGTCGTGAACGTTTGTGCGATAACTGAACATTTGATGTCGTCGTCAGTTCTGTTCGTTCATTTTCATTTATTACCAACTTATTTTATGAGTTGTTTTTTTGTTTCTACTTTTAAATATACTTGTATACGATGGGTTTTCGATCATTGGTGATCACCTTCTCATCCCGTTGCCGCAGTTGCCCATTCGTCTGGGGGAGGCCACTTTTAAAATAGAGGGTCAATCAGGTGTAATAATAATAATATTTATTACTTATATTGCGCATTTTATCATTAAAAATATGATCAAATGCGCATTACATGACGCTTAAAATTATCAATGTAAAAGTTATTATAGCGGATAAAAATATGATAATGGTAATACACAATACAAAAAGCGAAGGTGATTCAGTGAACTGACCTAAAATTAGATGAAGAGAAACGTGTTGCCATGTATCCTTGTAAACTCAGCCGGAGGCGGGCACGGTCAGTCGTTTAATTGACCATATACCAAAAAAAGATGGCGACCGGTACATTTACCCATAATTCTTAGCGCACGAAAACCCTAAAAACACTCATAAAATTGCACTGCTTCAAACCTATAGCATTTACAATGTTTTTAGTACAGGGACGAATATCGCAAAAATATATGACTTCTATTCGTTGTGTTAAGTTCGCAAGGTATTTGGTTAAATGTACAGCCGCCATCTTTTTTAGTACTGTCAATTGCGAGAGCAGAAACTCGGGAAGTGGGCTCACAGACAGTACCGTAAAAGCTCATGTAAGAACCTGGGGCGCTTATTCGAGTCAGGGCGTTACTTAAAGTAGGGCGCATACTGCCGATTGAGGTTTTACCGGGTACGTGTAGAAATTTTACCCATGGTCCATTTCTTCATCTTCCACGAGTGCCGCTGCGGAAGGTCGCCCGGGGGATCAGGGGAGGTTTCAGTGTTCCGGCCGTGGTCCCTTGCTCCCTTCGAAAATGTCTCCGCGTTCCCTAAGCTTGTATTTATGCAATGTTCCCTAATCCCTTTCAAAAATGTTCCCTAAAAATTGGTGGCATGTTCCTTGGCATTATTTTTGCAAATGTTCCTATGTTCCCATTGCAAAATTGCCCATGATTCCCCCAAATCTCCGGGAGACCTTCACTGGGTAACCGAGGATCCGGATTGTGTCCATGCCCATGTTTCGTTATCAGAAACATGCAATAAGTGTATATATCATCTATACAGATTTGTTGTTTTTGTATAATTTTGACCTAAAGGAATAATCTGCGAAAAGAATTGTTCAAATCGACCAAATATTCGTCACGTAATTGAGCTTCAAACATCTTGCAATAGCCACGCCCTTTTAAGTTGGCCGAGTATGAGAGAGCGCTAAGGGAATGGTGCCAAGTGCAAATTGATGACGAAATATGGGTCAATTCATTCCTGTAGATACTTGCGGCGAGTGTCTGATCTTTCTTTTCCCCGTCTGTACTCTTTCATCCACTCTTCATTTCCAAGCGGCTCTGCAGAGTATGGACCTAGCTCGTTGTTGAACTCGTTGTCTGAACATGAGCGCGAGCCAGAAGAACACTGATCACGTTCGTCCTCAAACGCAACAACAACTTCCTCACGATCGCTGTCCAACCTCGAGAAACAAAATTCAGTGCCGGTCCCCTCGTCGATCAGTGATTCCATTATACGAACGATAAATTCAAAACCAATACTTGACGCAAGATTTCCAACCCAAGAGCTTTGAAACAAACCAACTAGATGTTTGTGCGGAGAAGAGTAGAACTGGCACAGCAATCCTGAACGAGGGAATGGGGCAAAGTTTCATTCGTTCCCCCTATTTCGTCATCAGTCACCATTCTCCCAACTTTTCACAGCACTCGGTCATTAAAAAGGGGCGTGGCAATCGCTAAGTCTTTGAAGCTCAATTACGTGACGAACATTTCGTCGATTCGAAAAATTATTTTTGCATATTGTTCCTTTAGGTCAAAATAATACAAAAACAATAAATCTGTTTAGATGATATATACACTTTAAGGCTACTATTTTTAGCAGCTACTAATGTTAGCAATTTTAACGAGTTGGCCAAAAACGCTAATATTTAATGCTCGCGAAAATTAGTCTCCGCTAAATTTAATATGAGCTAAAGTATAGCCCCCACCTCCCTGCGCTAGCGCGCTCCCACCGTCCCCTGCCCCCAAAAAAGAAAACTTACATGTAACGGAGTAGAATCACTAGATTCGTAAAATTGAATAACTGACGCACAAATCACACTGCACTGCACTATGTTTCATACCGTGTTCATTGTTCATCTCTGCATTCGTTATCATCATCCGGAGATATAGACAGACACAGACACAGACACAGCTGCAAAGTGCATACGTGGGAAAGAACTGGAAACAATTGATGTGCATCTGTGCCTGAACTGCTATCAGGCAAGCCGATTCATGCGCAGTGGCTAGTGGACTTGTATATCCACATAACATCTGAAGGTCGGGCAACGATCAAATAGCCGGGGTTGGTCGCAGCTGTCGTAGGGTGAGGCTGCTTTAGCAAACGAGGACCCATTTTCTGACATTTTGAGTAATTTTTTTATCTTTCCGAGAACTGGAGAATGATGTTAAATTTTAACTCGCACCGTTTAGTTTTCCTGAAAATATGTTTTCATCTTGGCTATGTATTGTGTTCAATGAAAATCCTAAAAATCGCTAAATAATGTGATTAGCATATCAGTAAATGTCATGTCAGTAGCCAATTTGCTGCTTTTTTACTCACGGCTGATTCCAAATAAGGAAATACAGCGAGATCTTATTTGGAATAAGAAAGACTTTCAGTTCAATGAGCGCTTTTCGTTTCAAGAGTTCTGAGTTGTAATTCAAACAAGCACTAGAGAAACTTTAAGTGCTTGAACAAACATTTTGTATCTATTAAATAAAGAACTATGTTTAGCAAACGTTTATTGTCACAGATAACATGTCTACAATATAAACCGGCTTTGCAGCTTTAGAAAATCGAGTTAGGATGAATAAAATATTCATTAGGCACAAATTGTTTTCTTACTTAGCTGTACTCGAGGAGTTGACCACTAGTCTTTGTAGTTTGCCACAACAAATCATATGATTTCTCCAACCTACTATCGCACATTTAGAGGAGATAAATCCTGAAGCCTGAGCTATGGTTTGCACACAAGCCATCCGAGGAACAATTCAGCATTCATTCGCAAATATAATACCCAAATATTTTGCTTGAAGTTTCAACAAGAAAGATCAACGATTTGTCTGCCATCTTGAAAATGTCTTGGCCGTGTTATCCTGGGAAACTGGTGCGGAATTAAATTCTAGTGCCAGTCCCCCAAAGTCGACAAAGGATATGATTTATTGATACTTGCTCAGACAAAAAATTAGTAGCCTTTAGGTCTTTTTTAGATCGAATTCAAAGACAACTAACAGGTGATGAGGTCAGTCTGATTGGATTGCCGAGAAATTATATTCTGTTGTAGTAAAACCCGGATCACATCAACAGTCCCGAGTCGCAACACTTCGGCCACACGTTTTCTGCCATGCCAGGCGTACTCTCTTGTTTTGACAGTACGAGCTGGGCTGCCTGTGATACCATACCAACAGGCAACATCATGCAACATGTCCAGTGTCTAGGTCGTATGAGAGGGCAATTTTGCAATGTTTGGTAATCTAAAGATACGATTATTTTTCTGCAACGCGATAAACTGTGTAGGATATCAAAGACACTTTCGTAATTCCTTTGTGAAATTTTTTAGTTTGACCAACTCGGTCACTATGGCACAGTGCGAAGAAGAAAGTCTTCAAGTTCATCACATTGCCAAGAAAGGTTTTGCTGAATCATCGCTGTACAATCGTGTAAGGCCGTCATACACGCAAAAATCAGTGGAATATTTGCTAAAGAGCCTTGGTATTCTGGACGGCATGACGCCCAGAGACACGACAGTACTTGAACTGGGTGCAGGGACTGGCAAATTCACTCGAGCAATGGCGGACATTCTGCGAGAGCATGGTGCAGGTGACGGTGATACGGCAGATCATCATGTTCGAATCATTGCGACCGATCCACTTGCCAGTATGAACGAGACGTTCAGGAAACAGTGTCCAGGAATCCAGATTATCCAGTGTCCAGCTGAGAATATAGGTTAGTGTGCTTGTTTTAATGCCTTTAAATATAATGCTATATGACACCAAACTAAATTTATTTTGGCGTTGTAGTTGCAGCCGCCATCTAGCTTGAACATGAAATCGAGGTTGGGTTACCCAGTGTAAAGGAAACATAGTTTGAAATAAGCTATAATTGCTTGTGTGTCAATCTACAGGCAGGCATAAAGGAATTTCCAAGTATGAACAACAGTGAAAGTGCAGGAGGGGGCTCCTGCATTGATAATGATATAACTATCTGAAAATCTCCCGCATTTTTAGAAAACCTTCCCAAGTAACCAAGTTCAAGGAAAGTCTATAAATGTATTTTCCGAATGTGTCTTGCATGTGTGTAAATATCCTGGGGTAGGTAATTGAGCGTTTGGTAATCAAACATAATCGAACACAATCGAACGATTGTGTGTGATTATGTTTGGTCATCGAACAAAACTCAACCTTTTTGGTGAGTAAGATTACCAAACTTAATCGGCTGGTATAATCCGCTGAATGCCGAATGGTGGATAGAGATAGGGTTTGGATTAAGGTTGGGCGTAGGGTTATGGACACTAACACTAACCTTACCACTAACCATAATCCTAACCCTAACCCTAAACTTGTTAACCCTAATTACCATTCTGCACCCTATCCACCATTCGGCGTTCGGCAGATTACACCTGTCCAACCGAGACTTAATCGAACTTAATCGAATCAGTCGTATGATTGTGTTCGATTTTGTTTGATTTTGTTGGAATGTTTGATTAAGTTAGATTGGCCCGAATATTTTTCAGTGAGTATGATTTTGTTTGATTACTGTTCAAATGCAATTGAAAATTTATAATCGAACGATTTTGTTAGGTTACATTCAATTAAGTTCGATTAGAAATGTGTTCGATTAGGTCTCTTTTGCATTCCCTGGGAAATATGCTGGTTTTCTATTTTTGTTTTGTACAGAAACAAT
The DNA here is from genome assembly GCA_026413505.1 of Epizoanthus ramosus. Classification (NCBI taxonomy): domain Eukaryota; kingdom Metazoa; phylum Cnidaria; class Anthozoa; order Zoantharia; family Epizoanthidae; genus Epizoanthus; species Epizoanthus ramosus. The sequence continues at coordinate 8,824 of JANVCJ010087086.1, forward strand.
TATAATGGGAAAGTGTGTGTTCAATGACTTGAAACCAGATTTGAAAAGCAAGTCTGCATGATCCCCCCGGGTTTCCGCACTGTGTGTATGAAGAGCTACAAGCTCGAAACCATGGGCATAGGAGCGGTCAAATTTCACATGAAAGAATTATATTGCTGACAGTGCCTCATACATGCAGATCCTAGAAATGCTGTACATGTATTATTATTGCTGATTAGATCTTTACTAGTTGTCGTTACGTTATTATGAAGTTTGTATAGATTTTCGAAAGTGTGATCTTGTTTATCATAGGAACACTTGACATTGTGGCTTTTAAAAAGGTTCTATTTTCTGGTTTTGTGTTATGAGACTTTTGTGAAACGTAGGTCTTAAATTTTCTTATTTTTGGCATTAAAAAGTCTTAAAAAGGTCTTAAATTTGTTGAGTCCTGAGCAGCAGGAACCCTGTCATAGAAAATCAAAATCAGTTATGGAAAGTCATGAAAAATAAGATAATTTAGTGAAGAAACTAGAATAAATTGTGATCTTGATCCAGTTAATTTTCCTGAGACATTTCTGGATTTTCAGGTCACAAATTAATTGTAAAATACTTAGTATGGAAAGTCATATGGAACTTTAGAAAACAGAAAGGATATGAATTCTGAATTTATTTTTTTGCTTTTTTCTTCAACAGCTTTGCAAGATTCCAGTGTGAATGCTGTTATTGCAGCACAAAGTTTTCATTGGTTTGCAAATCAGAACTCTCTTGAAGAAATTCACCGTGTCTTGGCTCCAGAAGGACATTTTGCCATCTTCTGGTATCGCCGAGACAGATCTGTCCCATGGGTTGACAAAATAGACAGAATAGTAGATAAATTCTATGAACGTGACAATGTTCCTCGGCAGTGGGACATAAATTGGCAAAAAGAAATTGTTGATTTTGGAAAGTTTGGCCCCATGCAAAGCAACAGATCGTTCAGATGGAGCCAAGAAGGGGATGTGCAGTTCTATATTGATAGATTTATGTCAGTTAGTCCCATTACATCAAGCACCGATAAAGAAAAGAAAATGGTTGTTGATCACATAAAATCTGTTCTTGCTGGAGAGTTTGAGAAAACAGGAAATTATAGGTTTATTTTGCCTTATACAACAGAGATGTACTGGTTCAAAAAATGTTAAAATACACCAGCCAACCAGTACCATATTTTCCTTTTTTACATGTACAGTACGTAGTTCAAAGTTCAAATGAATACCTGGGATGCCATGGTCCTTGAAAATCCTGGAACATCTTTGAATTTGAAAAATAAATTCCAGGCCAGTAAAGTCCTCGAAAACCATTCAAGGTCCTTGAAAATCCTTGAATTGTCTCTTGTCTGCATCACTAGAAAATCAACTGTTTTGAAAGTTTTGATTTCAAATGTGAAGGTTATGAGCACTCCGGCTAGTTTGAAAAATAAAGCCTCGAATCTCCCCCAAAGCGAATGTGTTTATAAAAACAATTGTCATTTGCTGTAAGTTTTGACCAATCTGCAATCAGGTCTCCCATTTTGTCTAGTTACATTATGGCTGTTTGTTTAAGTTTTATTTGCTACAAAAGGTCCTTGAAATTGCTGGTAAAAGTCCTTGAATCTTATGTTCATAAATAAGAGTGGCAACCCTGGAAAATTGGTTTAAAATGTTAACGTTGTCTAACAGATAAAACTAATATAAATTAAATTCATCTGAATGATTTTCATCTGGAAAGCGACGAATAAACTAGGCTTAGTCACAGTTCAAAACGTGTCATACCTTCAAGATCTGCGCTCTTTGGCTGAATTGCTGTTGTATCTTATCCAGGGTTCCCGCAGATCCTTGAAAAGTCTTAAAAAGTCTTATTTTTAATTTTGTATTTTCAAGGCCTTGAAAA
>JANVCJ010087097.1:0-10707 GCA_026413505.1 Epizoanthus ramosus
TGTATGTATGTATGTATGTATGTATGTATGTATGTATGTATGTATGTATGTATGTATGTATGTATGTATGTAAATAACAAGCCGACATACCTTTAGCCAAGTGCGAAGATGTGTCATATTTCGAAAACATCGAACCTTCTTTCCCAGTTTTATGTAATCGTTTCCCATGTTTCTTGATTTTACGAAATGTTCCCGATTTCCACGCATGTTTGCAAATAGAAATGGGAAGAAAATTAATAAATATTTTAATATGCAACATATTTACTAATTACTTTGCTCTTCCTTCTTTCGTCTGTTCGATTGGCCTGATACTAAAATAGTAAATCTGGAAACAAATAATTCTCCTTGATAAGCCCACGTCACTTACAATATCTGGAGGACGGTCCACTTTCCTCGCCTCAGGTGAAACATCCGAGCCAGCTTTGCCCACAGTACCATGGTGTTCCGCGCCTTCACTTTAAGTAAATAATATAACCAGTTTTTTAACATAGGGTTGAGAAAGAGCCCAAAGATGTTTATAGCTTATATCAGGGACGGAGTAATGCAAGCAAATAGCAAAATTAAATTCAGGTTTCATGGACAATCGCAGCAAATGAGAGTGTAATGCTCCAGCAGACTGAGTCTACAAGAAATGTTTAACACGAGATGAAGAGCGAAGTCGGAAATGTACGAGTACACACCACGGAAAGCTATGGTAAGTTTGCTTTTTACAACGGGGAACTGAAATATAGGCAAGTGTAACGACTTTTTGCTCGCAATAGGTTAGTTTGGGAATCCTGCGTGGAATCAATCGTGGTATATTGACAATAGTTTTCAGCCAACCAGAAAGCGAAACTATCACGACATGTTGTAAAAGTATATATGATATTTACCTGAAAACCGCCAGGGACAGGTACACCGCTATTAGTAACGTTTTCATATTCTCAAAGCGTCCTTTCACAAGACAGCGCAGATTTTATATTATTCTGCTTCGTCTTTCTTCTGCGTTCTAATGAACTTTTAGATTGGTGCTTTTCTTTTATAAGAATGTTTTTGTGCATTGAAAAGAGCATGTTTTCATTTAGAAAAGAAAACTTTTCATGTTTCAGACAATATACGTCAACGTACTATTATGAATCATGTATGTCTATGGGTGTACAGCTGGACCTTGGCAAACTGTTGCTCAGTAATCGGTAGCCGAATAAAGTTTCAATATTGATAAAGTACAAACTCGCTCCTGATTTAACATTGAAATTATATGTAACATATACATGTACGTTGGCATATTTAAAATAATACCAAATAATTGCCGTATTTAATAGACGCCCAGCTGCATTTTCAATTTACTACTGACATGGCTATGTACACAGCTCCAATGGGGGACAGTGATTATTTGTTGAACCTGCTTGGGTAAATAAAGTAAACAAATTCAGATTTCAAATCTGGGCGGGGAAAATGAAAAACACCCTAGAGAACCTGTCTTGTCGTAGGAATACTTTTTAATAAGTTATATTCAACACAGTATTATTTGCGTAACCTGTATTGCAAGTGCTTGCTACGCAAACTATATATATGATTTGTATACTTGCGTTCAGTTAATCTCAATCTATGTCTGCTAGAAATCATTGCTGTTAAATAAAATCATTTTCTATTTGTATGCCTTTTGTACAATCTTTAATTACATTCTCTACGTTAATTAGCAGAAACGAGAGATAAAAATCTAGCGAGTTTAAACTTTCGTTCACACCTTTAAAAAAGGTGTGAAAGGCTAGATTCCAATATTCTCTATACACTTGATATGAAACCATTTGGGACACTGTAGCACAAATAAAAGAAAATCTGGCCAACTTTGAAGAAACAATGATCATAGTATTACAAGTTCAAAAAGAATAAACGTACTGAATTCAACGCACCACCAAATTAAATTATCCCCAAGAAATTATATCTGCAAACTGTCTTTTTACAGAGACTATTAAGATACGATTCGGCACCAGAAGCGTGAACGCAACATTGTAATTACTTTTCGAAGAAATAAAGCTATACATGAATGGACTCATTACAGTCATAAAATATGTTGATAACATGAAAACATATCTGAGGTTCTCCAATTGCGAGAGTTTAGCTAGGCTGTTTATTTATCATCTCTCAATGAACCCGGGATCTTTCATCCTATATGGTGCATTAATTTATAAATTCATAATGTAACTTTTGATAATTGCTTTCAATATGTTGATACATGATGTCACAAACCTGCGATCTTGGATTTTTAATGACATCAGAAAATCACCTTGGGGATGTTCGAACCTAAATCTGCCAACGAGTTGAGAAGTATTTTCACCTTTTCTCGTTGTTAGATCATTGAGGGTCGCCATTGAAGGCGCGTTCGTTCGGGATATTCCTATTCCGGAATAAGAGTATATTGATGGTTTGCATGTGACGTCATAGCCGCCATGTTGGTGGACAATAGCAATAGAATTATAATTAGATTGTATTGTTCTGTCCACCAACATGGCCGCCATGCCCTTTGTCATTTGAGTCGCTGGGGATTGCGATACCGAATATATTTTGATCTAGTGCCTAAACGTTCCAAATTTCAAAAAATCGCTACCCCGTTTTAGAAGTGGCTCAACCTTTTGCACGAAATGATAACACATACCCGTATAGCCAATGTAGTATAGTACGCCCCCGCCCCCGGGGGATTCTGAGATAGTCCCGAACGAACACGCCCTTGGCAAATATTGGGTAATTCCATCTGCAATTTGAAAAAATGTGAAATCCATTTCACCACTTTGTATTTGATCTTGTGTAAAACATTCGTTTGAGTTTATCCGTTTGGCAAATTGTATGCGTTCGTTTGTGCTAATAATATGTACAAACAAGTTAACAAGCTAAAAACGGCCGATTCACTTGCTTCAAATCGCGCACAGTTTAAATAATATCAGACATAGTCAAGCAATAACGTATTTCAAGTCTGGTCTTGTTGGTCGATGTTTATCGAGAGCTGCTATGCTTCTCAACATGCAATTCTCAGAAAGGAGCCATAACTACAAGCTACTACAGCCACACGAAGATCTTCCGCGGTGAAACAGGAATGAAGCACATATTTTAGTATTTCGCAGTAGAATGAGAAGCACATGGTGATGTGGGCCATAGACCCAGCTGGCCGGCTGAGTTCTTCTTATAAGTATTACAGCTCCAGCAACTGGAAAATATAGGAAATTGAAAAAGTGTTCAAGAAAAACTGAAGTTATGTTAATTCTTATATATTTTCGTATGTAACCAAGGATCTTTCAGAAAGAGTGTATATGGAGTTGAAATGTTTTGTGCAATTAAAAATCAAAAACAAACTTTAGACAATGAATGTTAGTTTTTCCTTATTTCAAATCCAGAAAGTTTCTGGTCCAGTGTGTACACCTGTACCTTGGAAAACGTCTATTCGCACTCATTTGTTCGGCGAATGGATTTTTATATTGACAAGTACAGAAATTAAAAACGACTGAACGATTGTGTTCTGTCCCGAATGGCATATCTGTATCAACCCTGCATTATTTGAAAAATGCCAGCTAACTGAAGTCATTGATAGACAACCAGCTGAATATGTTAGCAATAGTAGATATATATTTGAACGGCTAAAGCGCTTGACAATAGAGTTCTGAATCAATGATAACATAGGCGGCTATTGAGACGATTAACAGACTGGACATCATGTCAATCTAGTCTTATAAGAATAGCATTAGCACTAGGAGAGTGAAACAACGTGCATAATTTGAATTATTTGTAGATCAATAATTTCCATTTTTTGTCGTAAAGCGTGCAAAATTGTTGAATTCCCTTTTATAGACAATAGGTTCAACATTTCTTGATGCTTTTAAGTTTAAAAACTGCCAAGCGCATCAATTTACCAAATAGTTTCCATTTTCCGTGTGTCAGTTCACTTATACCACTGGATCAGTTGAAATTACTTCAAATCACGCCGAGAGAAGCAGAAGCAGCACTCGCGTGGAAAGCAAGTGTGTCAATGAAGTTCTTGTCGTGTTTTGGAGTCCTTTGAACAATTCTGTTAGCAGGTTCTTAAAGTTATTCCCGTCCTCAGTGACGACGGAGTTATGCCTGTAAAACAGTTAATAGACTGAACAATAGGCTGAGCACAGCCTGAGCTCGTGCTGATTTATTGTTGCAATTTTGCAACTTTTCCTTGAAGGTGACTGTGATCCTACACTTATACTTTTGTTTTCGGAAACACGTGCAGCTTTAAAATAATTTGCAATAATCATCAATTTCGAGATCAACCTATATTTACAATGAACGCCTGAAAATGTGTCTTTCTGATGCCCTGGTATTCACTGACTTAAAATTGAAGCAAATTTTCTTCCCCTATTTAATGCGATAAAATGCTTGCAAAACAGAATTCCTTTGAAACTAAAGAAAACGTATCGCAATTATTGATCCATTTATTGATTCTCATGGTTTAGAGCAAGCTGTTTACATATCAGTGCTGTCAAACAACATTCTCAATTAAACTGCAAGTCTTTGAACAGTGAATAATAAACACTTGAGGTGTGCAGCGATACTAAGCTTTTCTGTTCAAAGGTTCAAGGAAGATGGTCGAACCTTCATTTCTGAGCTCTTCACGGATAGAAGGTTGCGCTTCCAGTAATACCAATCTATGCCCTGATAGCTCTCTGTGTTGCCCAGGTACTGGCCGTTGAGGTTAGCGAAACCACAAGCAAAGTACCACCAGGCGCCGGTGTACTCCCGAGCACAGTTGAACGTGTCTTGTCGATCATTGTCGCGGTCCTTCGTCGTAAAGTACATCCCGTTATGCCAAGATAGTGAGTCACCCGCTGTACCTGAATATGAGCCCACAGTCAGTTTGTATTTCTTGCTTTCATCCGCCACTACAAACGTGCCATATATGGCATAAGGCTTATATCCTTCCCAGTCCTCCAGGTCCACACGCAGCACGGTGTTGCCACTGGTGGTCAGTCTGTGAATGTTGTCGTTCCCCAGCCAGACGTTTCTTGACGGTGAACCAAAGCCTCGTTTGTAGCTCGTCCAGTTTCGGTAGAAATCGGTAGAATTGTCAACTCTCCGCTGAATGACTGTCCACCCACCTCCATCAGTGTCCATGTCACAGTACACTTCCATTGACCCCTTCCCATCAGGGTTGATAGAATAGGTTCCACTCTTGGACACTCCGGACTTCATCACAGCTGCACAGTCTAACGGGAGAAATTACAAGTCAGATAACACTGAGCATAACCTGGATGTGTGAATCGGTTCTTTAAGAAGTAGGAAAACTAAAAATACAATTTTTCACGAGACTTTCTTTCTCGAACCAGTTGAAAAGAAATCCTAATTTTTGCTAGTTCTAAAATACTTATTCAATAACTAATTACACAGATGTAAACATTTCAGATGATATTATCAGTGCATTTATTCCAAACACTGTGCAAACATCAGTTACATCTCTACATTATACAATTTTCTAAATTAAAATCTTTAGACAACTGAATTGACCATAGGAGGAACAGCTAATTACCGGGAATCTTTCAGTGCAGTCACTTCAGTTCAAGTATAATGGAGCGAAAATTGATCTGCACTCTCTTTTTCTATCTTACTTCACTTTCATTCAGATTCTGACAAGAAGTGAAAAAGAATTTCGGAAATCCCGGCCAGCTACAACACTGTATGCTTCCTAGTGAACCTGAAAAATCATTACAAAGGCAAGAAACTACAAATGGGATTCAAGCTTATTTCAGATGGCAAGGAGCATAATTAGAACGATCGTTTGGTGTACATAAACTGTCGTAAACACTCGTTATGTTGTTAAAGTCGGCGCTCTTGATGCCACATCTTGCTACAGCATGTCCCAGTGACAAAAATCATCGATGTTCACACGATGACCATTGATCTTTAGCACGATACGACAGAGTTTTTTTTATTGTTAGTTTGAAGCTGCGTCACGCCACTTGAATTCAAATTAGTTTGAGTTCAGCCGACGTATTCCATCGCCAAAATGTTTTTATAGCTGCGACATGATTTTTCACGAGAAGGTGCAATTGTCATACCTTTCGGTTGTTGCTCGCAAGTATTTCCCCCAAATCCGTCGGTGCAAGTACATTTAAATCCGACTCCAATGTCGGTACAAGTGCCTCCGTTCTGACAGGGACTCAACAAACAGTGATCTAAAAGAAATCCATATTTATATGTCAACAGTGCCTGGACATTTACCTTAACTGCACTAATCACTGTATGCGGGCCATGCCAAAATCATATGTACATGCAAATGTGTACGTGTGCGTGTGCATGTGCGTGTACGTGTATGTGTATGGAGAAAAGGAAAACATGTCGTGCAGTATCAACTTTGTCTAGAACAGTTTGGAACAGAATGCGACTTGAGGGCTCTTTCGCTGACTCTCTGTCCGTAATTCTTCCTCTTCCCGTGTCACACTGTTTTGCCACAGTTTTCCTGGCGATCTTCGCCTGGGTGTCCTAACATGCGGAGATATATGACGTACCTCTTCTTCTGCACGGTGTACCATTCAATCCTGGTGCGCAGGTACACTTGAAGCCGCGCCCGGTGCTGCTGCATATGGTTCCATTGATGCAGGGGTTGGGTGAGCAGGGATCTGAAACTAAAAAGTCCAAAAATAATTTCATAGCGTTAATTTGAGAGTTATTTTATAGAGCTGACGTATCAGTAAAATGAACAGTTTTCGATTGCTGTAAAATAAGGCCTACTCCGGGTCCTTATTAAGTCGCCGCGACTTATTGCGACTTAGCGCGACTTAAAGGAATCCTGAAGTGAAAAACACTTTGCGGGCAAAATGAAAGAAATTGTTATACTCAATTACCTTCAGAAGTTTGTGGAGTCCAAAACCATCACATAAACGAGAACGAAGCAAAAATGTTTGCCTCCGCCAACTTGGATTATGACGTCAGTGAGTTGCCGTTCCAGGCCCTGCGCCATATTTTGGTTTTGATTGTTGACCGCGTGTGGCCTGGGCTGGGACTCACTGACGTCATAATCCAAGATGGCGGGCCCGTGACTGTCGAAGTGCAAAAATAGGCAAACATTTTTGCTTCGTTCTCATTTATGCGATAGTTTTGGACCCCATAAAAGTCAGAAGGTAATTGAGTATAACAAATTCTTTCATTTTGCCCGGAAAGTGTTTTTCACCTCAGGATTCCTTTTGTTCCTTGAGAAACAAGGCAACTTAGTGCGACTTAAGGCGATTTAAGGATCGGGAGTAGGCTTAAAATATCTGTTATGAGTCCCCTATTATGAGATATGTTCTAGAAACTGACCACTTTTCAAAAGCGTTAGGTAAAACAATTCTTTTTGTGTTTTTCTGGTAATAAAGTGAGCACGTTTACCTGGACAAGGAGCGCTGCTGCACTCGCGTGAAGCGTAGCAACTTCCTGTGCAGCCTGCTCCGCCGGGTGTCTCTGGGACAGCGTAAATCTTGCACATCCGGGTTCTAAGATGCACCCCTCCTCCACATGTGGCTGTGCACGGGCCATATGGACTCCACTCGCCCCAGTGATTCTTAGCTACAACACGTAATCAAGTGTATTTGGAATAAGCTATACCGTCACAGCACAATTAGGAGCTATTAGGATCAAAACATTTTACGGAAATCATAGCGAAACATGTTCAGTTATTAACAAGCCTTTATATGAAAGAATATAAAAGACAACATTCGTAATCACATCGTGACCACTTGTAGCATTTCAAGGAAAGGGGAGGGGGGTGGGGTTATTGCCAATTGTAGTGCATCCTCCCAAGAGAATACCATCCAACTAAGAGAAGATAATTCCTTGCCACATGATCAATATTAGAGATCTATATTCACAATCCCAAGCGACCTTTGTGAAGCAACAAAGTCTTAGTCAGTATAACTTCTGTTTGTACATATGAGTCAAGCACCTTAGGGTTAATCTGGTAATCTAGAAACTGATCTTAGATGAATCTATCACGGATAATGTTTCCATTAGTATTACCCACTACTTTCTAAATCAAATTTCTGAGCTCCTCTGTAATTTTCTCATGTAAAGGCCAGCTGTGTTGTTTAATCCTTATGGTTATTACAGGTGGCCTGTTCTCAACATTCTGTTACTATTTCTTTTGTGTAATCTTCAGTAATAGTAGAAAGTGCAAATAAAGTTGTTGTTGTCGTTGTGTTGTTGTTGTTGTTGTTGTTGTTGTTGTTGGGTACCGACCGCAAGACCAGACATGCGTTCTCTTGGATTATGTTTTGAAGATCCTTCCAATATTTGTAGCAGATCTTTGTTAAGATGTTTTCATGTTTGTTGGAAATTGTTTGTCTTGGCTAAGTTTTCAAATAAATTCGCAAAGTTAAAGTTTTTATTACGCTTTTTAAAAAATGAAAACCTTTTCTCCAGTTTTTCCTAAACGTTTCAATGGAATTACGTTATGTGATCTAAATTTATTTCCAAGTTGTTTGTTTAAAAAAACCCAAATATCCTCGCGGTGCATTTCTCACTTATCTCAAACAATTTGTATTGTTGCGGCACAATCCCTCTCTTGCAGTCTGCTGTCTATCTCAATCTATGTAGACATATTCTGAATATATTTTGAAATGATTTGCGGACACGTTCCACGTCTTGAATAATTTTGCCCTGAATATGGTAAACTCCTTCAAAATCAGCTCATTGCTTTTAGATTAGTTGTTTCCATTACCTTTCTCTTGGCAGTGAGTACCCTTAACTCCTGCAGGACAATCGCAACTGTAACCACTTTTGGTGTACATACATTTTCCGTAATTCTGGCATGGGTTGGGTGAGCAGTAATCTGAAAAAGGCGCATTTGGTTTGTTACACGATTGTACACTCACATTCACACTGTACTGCTACACAGCGTACATCACAAAGAGGATGTAAATGTGATGACCTCCCCCTGCTGCACAGCCCCACAGTCGGAAAAATAATTACATTTCCAGGAATCTCTATTCGTAAACAAAGATTAATACCTTTTTTGTAACACTGAATGAAATTCTCGCATTCTGATTGGCTTGTATAGTATATATGAGTACATACGACGACGTGTGACATTATGGACAACTGTAGTTGTAAAATCCAAATTTACGACAGATTCCGGTGGTATGTACTGTTGTATACCACTTCTTTTCGTCGTCTCGTGGTCAACATTTGCTGGAAATTCACTCGACAGGCTCCTCCTGAATCCACAACATTTTGACCATTCCATGACGAAAAGCAAACACTAGAAAAGTGATAAAAGTGTTCACATTCGTCCGTGAATGCCAATGATATCATGGATTCTCAATTTCGAGATGTCTCTGGCAAAGTTCATAAACAAATTTTCAACTTGTCTCTCAGGTATGTAGGCAAGAGATACGAAGACACTTAAGATAGATACTGGGATATGTACCAGTTGAAATGAAATGAAATGAAACGAAATGAAAGGTTGTTTCCTTGCAAAACTTTCTGAACTATACTCCATAAGCCAAAATAGCAAGAATGATTCAAAATATTACTAAGTGAAGACAACACTGTAAATTCGACATGGTTTTTTCAACTTTTCCTTGACATCAGAGAAATCAATTAAAAATATGTGGAAAGTATTAGATTACAAAAAATTATTGTGATATAGGAAAGTTCATTTCTGTTTTTTTGCGAGCCGTCTCCATATTTTGTTTGTATCCTTCTTGTTGTTCTCTCTGTTTCTCAGTTGTTGTATCTTTATCCCCCACCGCAGTATCCCTTTATCGCGTAATCTGTTAAGGAGACCTTCCAAACAACCGTTCAATGGTGAAATGAATATACCCATAAATAAAGCTTACGGCATATTGTACTCACATTTGATCTCGTAGACGTTGTTGGACCATATTCCTCCAGTGCCGTCCGCTAAACACGCTGTAGACGGGCCATATCTGGCGTACGCATTCTTCCCACTGTCATCCAGCCAGCATTCCCCGCCGTACTGCACACCAAATACTTTGTAACCAAGTTTAACCGCCTTGGCATAGCAACGGCCCACACCAGCAATGTAACGATAGTAGCTTGGAAGAGCGCGATCGGAGCCTTTGTCTCCATAGCAACCAAGTGAAGAATAAGGTGGTGCTGTACCATCAACCATGTGTGCTAATAGTGTGGCAAATAAACAGCAATGTAACTTGTAAACAAATGTATGTAACATAGTGAAATGGTCCTGGCTTAGAGAACATTCTGCTGCAATCAAGTATTGATCAAACCAAACTGTGCTTCTGTGACAAATGTGAGACTACTCCCTCCCGCTGGATATACCCTCCTAGGATGCTAGTCTATATTAAGATCCCGCTCCCTCCCCCCCCCCGGTCATTTTCTCTGGTTCCATGCACCTGCATGGAGAGGGACAATATGAGAGCAAATATCTTCATTCAAGCTGACCTTACCAAGTAACACAAACCTGCTGGGTAATAGGTCAGAAGCACTGTTCATACCCCCACCTTTGCTAATATGAACCTAGGTTTATGCAGATTCCCAATTAATGATAAAAGTTGAACCTTAGATAAGATAAATCCGGGGCTTTCTACAGTTAAGTGCATGACAGTGAACAAGACACGACGATTATACGAACCGGCCTAGGAACGTATATCATTTGGTGTAATGGCACGAAAGGGAATGCTGTATTCCAAATAACAAACATTTACAACAATTCCAAAGTAGCAAGAACTGTCGGAGGTACAGTACTTAGCAAATTAG
>JANVCJ010087108.1:0-10704 GCA_026413505.1 Epizoanthus ramosus
CACACCCTCAACTGTCTAACTCAAAGGGGAGCCCTCAATCCCACAGTAATTAGGTCCACACCCTCAACTGTCAAACTAATGGGGGATGCCCTCAATCTCACAGTAATTGGGTCCACACCTTCAACTGTCAAACTCACAGAGGAAGCCCTCAATCTCACAGTTGGGATCCACACCCTCAACTGTCTAACTCAAAGGGGAGCCCTCAATCCCACAGTAATTAGGTCCACACCCTCAACTGTCAAACTCTTTGGGGATGCCCTCAATCCCACAGTAATTAGGTCCACACCTTCAACTATCAAACTCGCAGAGGAAGCCCTCAGTCTCACAGTTGGGATCCACACCCATAACTGTCAAACGCATGGGGAAGCCCTCATTCCCACAGTAATTAGGTCCACACCTTCAACTGTCAAACTAAACATTTGCAGCATTTAATTATTTCACTAACCCCACACAATGCAAAGCTCTTTGTAGATCTGGCACTATGTCAAGCACAATACAGGAATTAAGCAACAGCATATTAAGTACAAGGTTGTATACCCCAAATGATCTTGTTTCTGGTGAATTAACATAAAATCTCACCTCAAACTGGGCAGTATCTCCCTCGTCCTTTTTCTTTTTAATACCAACAAAGATTTCTTCACAAAAAATAGGAACAATTCCTAAAAATACAGGAAAACATATATCAGGATATCTTAATCATGGCCTGATCATGATCAGTCTCATGCATACAACTAAATCTGACCACAGGTAGCCCACATTGTCTAATCAGTAATACTTATACTTTTTTCCAGTTGTATATTTAAGAGACTTTGTATGGAGAATATTTATTTGGGAAAATACTCTAATAAATGAATATATGTACAATAAACGCTGTCGTTTCACTTACTAATATTGTCTCTTGTGTTCAAACAAAGCTCCAGCTAGTGATTTGGGGGCCACTTTAGCCAGATTATTTCTCGAGATTTTCAATTTTACCTTCTCTCTCAGTAAGAGACTAGAACTGGTTGCACACTGCCATTTCCAACTTGCTTGACTCTATGCTCCGTGGTTCTTCAAAATGTTGCTCGATAGATCTAGAGTTTTGAGTGCCAAAACAGGCTTCTCCAGTGATTATTCCACAAATATGATCCATACTTGCCTCCGTAGCCTAAACCAATCATTCCCAAAAACGTCAATTTCCACCTCGTTTGAAGCAATTCATCACACGGCAACATGCGAGACACACTCTCCTTGGGCATTTTTATAAAATTTGCACTACACAGGGAAGCCATAGTCCTCTCATGGGTAGCAACAGATCGGTCCAATGCCCACTTCCCACGGGGCAGATGGCCTCTCGAACTTTGTTCTAAACAGCCAATCACATGAACCAACCCACTCGAATGGAATCAGATCTTTTCGACTATCCGTTGGTCCAGCGTGATGTGTGCAAAAGGATCCAAAACAAAAACTTTCCACCTCATTTGAAGCGATTCATCACATGACAACATGCAAGGCACACTCTGCTTGGGTGCTTTTACAAAATTTGCACTACATGGGGGAAGCCACAGTCCTCTCATGGGCAGCAACTGTGAGATCGGTCCAATCCCCACTTCCCACTGCGCAGATGGCCTCTCGAGATTTGTTCTATAAACAGTCAATTGCATGAATCCAGGTGTGATCAAGAATAGAAACACTTCACTGAAATGTAAATTAGAAGCAACACCAAAAGTTTTATAACTCATCTTACCATTTCCACTTGTTGGATTTTTCTTACATTTTGGGGGTAAATAATTCCGAGAAGTTAACTCACTGTCAAATTGTTTGATCACTCACTCATGGATGGTTTTTCCTGGCCTGTAGCAGTTTTCAATATAATACTGTGTAATAAGAACATTTTGCTGGGCAATTAATTTTGTGATTTTAGTAGACAGATTTTTATGTTTCGTGGAAGGCAATCTTCGCATATTGCGATAACCTAAAATTTCTGACAAGGATTTATTTTTGCAGTTTGACAAATATTTTGTGCTAGAGGAAATAAAAGAAACTTGGCAAAATTTCATATATTTGACTATCTTTTGCTGGGACAAAATTAATGCTAATTTTATTTATTGTAATTATCACACGTTTTTGTTTTGGATCCTTTTACACATGGCACACACAACCAATGGATTGCCAAAAAGATCTGATTCCATTGGCACAGGTGGGTTTTGTTTTTAAAATGGAATGCATTTTTGTGGAAATATTTTTTGCGGAAAATTTTTTGCAGGAATTTATTTTTGCAAAAATCTGCAAAAATATTCATTTATTCACTTATTCATTTATTAGAGTATTTTCCCAAACTAATATTCTCCATACAAAGTCTCTTAAATATACAATATTGGACACAAGTATAACTATTACTGATTAGACAGTGTGGGCTACCTGTGATCTGACCTATATACTGCAGCAGGTAATCAGTTCGTTTGAAGCAACCTTAAGCTCACCAAACTAAAATTAGACCTTATAGAAACTGTCATGATAATACTTGCTAGCGATCAACATGTAAAATTATGAATAAAATACATATCAAACTTATATACAGAAACCTTTATAAAGTACATGTGCAGTCAGTTGGGACTTCTAAAACAGACACAACTTCAATGAACATTGCTTCTTTGTTGAAGGTCATAATTCTTTTTAAATTTTAAATTTTTTTATAGAGATCATTTTGCTTGACTGTTAAAGATTGATCAGAACAAAATGCTCACGTGAGCGAGTCACACGTCAATTCTCATCTCTGATTTGGTTGCCAATTTTCAACTCTCATTAATATTATTGGTCAGAAAGCTGCTTTGCCAATGCAATGACAATGCAAATGACAATGACCTTTTGACAGTGAAGCGAAATCGTCTCTAATTAGGCAACAGTGAGAGAGTTATAGTCTTATTGTTATTTGCCCAAGAAATTTGGTATCAGGCATGCAGCTCCTGCTATAAATTATATATAAAGCACACCTGTCGAATGAATCACATTTAAACTGTTTAATTCTTGGATGCATCAAATAAATAAATAGTGATGACGACACCACGTTCACACTTTTGGTTATGGTTTTTGAAATACACTGTATTCACAAAGTTCTTTCCATGACTTTTTTTTGACCTTGTAATATTAGACTCCACAATAATTTGTTCAAAGTTGTCAAAACCTCTTTTCAGGGGCAGATGTAGAGATTTTGACAGGGGGTGCACCATTTCAAGTAAAAGTTGAAGAAAGAAGGATCGCCGAAGTCACAAGCTCCTAGGGGGGTCCAGGGGCATGCTCCCCTGGAAAGGTTTTGAAATTAATTCCTAAACTTTCAGAACATTTAATTTCTCATTACACATTTATTAATTAGTAAGTAACCGCCTCTCAAATATATTTAAAAATTGGACTGAAAAAGGGAAGGCACCGGCCCCCGGTGCTTCCCCCCCCCCTAGATCCGCCACTGCTTGTTGGTCAAAGATAATGGCTTGCAGTACTATAAACAGTGCTTAGAAACCAAATGTTACTTGAGAAACAAACGCTGTCTAACTTGTCTAGGATTTAGTAAGAGAAGTTACACCATGTTCATTTAAAAGCAAATGAATGTAAAAAAAGATCAGAGTTTTAAGGCTCTTTTAAAAACTTAGACATTTCAGATATTTTAATTATTTTAGACAGTTACATAATTATCCAACATTGTTAGGTGCCATTGATCATTTTACGGAGATGATGCAATATAAATTTTACATTTAAAAAAATATTATTATTATTTTATTTTACACAATACATTTTATTTACCTAAAAGTATTAATTCTCAATGGCTTTGTACAATGTACACTCAAAGTTCAAGTTTTTTGTACATATTAAGAAATTCATCCAACTGATCATTTTGCATAATGAATTGTTTCTCATGACTTGCAATGACCCAAATTAAAATCTCATGACTTGCTAGGCATGGGATCGCAGAAATGAAATTCCAAAATTCCATGACCATGGAAGTTCCCTTGATTCATATGAAGTATGGCAGTGGCCAGATGAAACCAGCAAACCTCGTCAATTCATTATTTGTACCACACATGGCTGCCACAAATATGTGGCTTACAGTATGCATCATTTAGATTAATTCAATAAATTGGTTTGCTGTCTATAAACTGACTTACCTCTATTTATGCCATATCCAACAATAGACCAGGATTTCCCTGAACCAGTCTGACCATATGCAAACAGCGATGTATTGAAGCCTTCCCAAGCGTTGTTCAAAACAGTTACCCCAATGTCGTCATAAACTTTTCTCTATATAACAAAATTGAGGGTGTTGTGTAATTATAATGATTTGTAATTAATTTATGTTCTAGTTAACATATATACATTGTACATTTGTTATTAAAATTATTACTTATAGTATCAATATTATAATTATAATAATTGTTATTATAAATATCTTAATTAATAACCAAGTGCAAGGTCTGACAGGGACAAATTAATTGCCCCAAGGTCTTGATTGTACGAAAGACTGAGGGCAAATATTATCCCGGACAGACCGAGCAAACGAGGTTATTAAGATTTTTATTACATGACTTTATTTTGCTCTAAACCGTGAAAAGTAATTAAGAAAGCCGTAACAAACTATTCATTTCTTCAAAATAAGTAGCCATATGCATTTATTCTCTATTTCAATGAATACAATGTATATAGTTTTCATGGGTTGGTCGTATTTTTAAAGTCTTCCTGAACTCCAGATCCTCCCAGTCTGCCACCCAGAAGGAAATCAGTTACTTCCATGCTGCCATCCAGCAGAACTCCAGATCCGCCCACGCTGCCATCCAGCAGAACTTCAGACTGTCCCACGCTCCCACCCACTAGGGCTCCAGATTCTCCCACACTGCAATCCAGTAGAACTCCAGATCTTCCCACACCACCACTGAGCAGGACTTCAGATCTTCCCTCGCTACCACCCACCAGGACTCCAGATCCTCCCACGTTACCACCCAACACAACTCCAGCTCCTCCACGCCGCCACCAAGAAGGACTCCAGATCCTCCTAGGCTGCCACCAAGCAGAACTCCAAGTCCTTTCACACTGCCAACCAGCAGAACACTACCTCCTCCCAAACTGCCATCCAGCAGAACTGCAGATCCTTCCAAGCTGCCACCTACAAGGACTCCAGATCCTTAAAAGCTGCCATCCAACAGGATTCCAGTTCCTCATATTCTGCCACCCAGCAGATGGTCCCACGCTACTCTTCAGCAGAAGTCCACAACCTCCCACTCCGATATCCAACAGAACTCCAGCTCCTGCCACGCAGCCATCTAGCAGAACTCCAGACCCTCCCATGCTGCCACCCAGCAGGAAACCAGATCCTCCCACGTTGCCATCTAGCATAACTCCACATCCTCCAATGCTGCCACCCAGCAAAACTTCAGTTCCTCCCACGCAGCCATCGAGCAGAACTCCAGATCGTCCCACACTGCCACCCAGCAGGACTCCTGATTGAACCACTCTGCCACTCAGCAGAACTCCAGATCTTCCCACACTATCATACAGCAGAACTCCAGATCCTCCCACGCTGCATTCGAGCAGAACTCCAGGATCCTCCCACACTGCCATCCACCAGGAAACTAGATCCTCCAACACAGCATCCGAAGATCCTCTCATGCTGCCATCCAGGAGAACTGCAGATCCTCCCACTCTGCCATCCAACAGAACCCAGATCCTCCCACGCTACCATGAAGCAGAGTGCCAGCTCCTCCTATGCCACCACCCAGCAGGACACCAGATCATCCCACACTACCATCTAGTAAAACTCCAGCTCCTCCCATGCCGTCACCCAGCAGGACTCCAGATTCTCCCATGCTGCCATCCAGAAAAACTCCAGATCCTCCCACTCTGCCACCCAGAAGGAAATCAGATGCTCCCACGCTACCATTGAGCAGAACTCCAGATACTCCCACGCTGCCATATAGCAGAACTCGAGATCCTCCACCTCTGCCATCCAGCAGAATTCGAGATCCTCCACCTCTGCCATCCCGCAGAACACCACATCCTCCCACACTGCCACCCAGCAGGAAATCAGATCGTCCCATGCTACCATCCAGCAGAATTCCAGATACTCCCATGCTGCCAGCCACCAGGACTCCGTATCCTCCCATGCTACCATCCAGCAGAACTCCACATCCTCCCACACTGCCATCCAGCAGAACTCCACATCCTCCCACACGGCTACCAAGCAGGACTCCAGATCGTCCCATGATGCCACCCAGCAGGAATCCAGATCCTCCCATGCTGCAATCCAGCCGAACTCCAGATTCTCCCACGCTGCATTCCAGCTGAACTCCAGATCCTCCACCTCTGCCATCCAGCAGGACTCCAGATCCTCCCACGCTGGCATCCAGGAAAACTCCACATCATCCCACACTGCCACCCAGCAGGAAATCAGACCCTCCCACATTGCCACCCAGCAGGACTCAAGATCGTCCCATGTTGTCACCCAGCAGGACTCCAGAAGCTCGCACTTAACTACCCAGCAGGAAATCAAATCCTCCCACAGAGGCATCCATCAGAAATCCAGATCCTCCCACTCTGCATCCTCCCATCCAGCAGAACTTGAGATCTTCCCACGCTGCAGTGCTGCAGGACTCCAGATCCTCCCATGCTGCCATCCAAACCAAATCCAGATCGTACCACGCTGCCACCCAGAAGAACTCCAGATCCTACCATACTGCCATCCAGCAGAATCTCAGATCCTCCACCTCTGCCATCCTGGAAAACTCCACATCCTCATACACTGCCACCCAGCAGGAAATCAGATCCTTTCATGCTACCATCCACCAAGACTTGAGATTCTCTTTGCCATCCAGCAAAACCTCAGATCCTCTACATCTGCCATCCAGCAGGAGTCCAGATCCCCCATTCTGTCATCCTGCGGAACTCCAGATCCTCCCACTCTGCCATCCAGCAGAACTCTAGACTATCCCACTCTGCCACCCAGCTGGAAATCAGATCCTCCCACGCTGCCATCCAACAGAACTCCAGATCCTCCCACTCTTCCATCCAGCAGAACTCCAGATCCTCCCACTCTGCCATCCAGCAGAACTCTAGACCATTCCACTCTGCCACCCAGCTGGAAATCAGATCCTCCCACGCCGCCATCAAGCTGGACTCCAGATCCTTACACTCTGCCATCTAAAAGGACTCCAGTTCTACGCTGTCCCCCAGCAGAACTCCAGATCCTCCCACTCTGCCATCTAAATGGACTTCAGATTGTCCCAATCTGGTACCCAGCACACAGGGTTGTTGCAGGTGTAACATCAAATATTGCACCCGTAACAGGTGCTAGTGTCCATAAACTGTGAAATAAACACTCTGGAAGTTGTAGAGCACAAAAGAAGTTCAAGAAGAACACGAGGCGAAGCGAACTGTTTTATATTGCTCATATAAAGTAAAAAAAAACGAAGATAAAAGAGTGTCTTTATCCTCTGATATAAACACTCATTTTTCCATCTGTTAGCCAATCAATTCAAAGCGTGTGTTATATTTACCTTATTTTATTAACTGTAATTATAGCTGTGACTGACACTGATGACAGGTTTGTTCATTCTTAAATCTCACGTTACCTGAGCACCTGTGATCTCCATACTGTGGATGCTGTTTATGGTGTCAATTAAGTTGTGTGCCTCATCAATGATAACTATGTTGTCCTCGAGTCGAATGCCGCAAGCTTTCCGAGTGGAGTGGTGAAGCAGAAGGTTGTATGGAAGAACAACAAGCTGGGGAGCACAGTACATAATGGTTAATATTTGGATAAGTCTCACACAAATGCAATTGGATGGGGTAGGGAGTAAGGGCAGGCAAGGAGTGGGCACTATTTATCAATCCGAATGGAAAAAGGGCTACTGTACATAATTCCCTCACTGATCGACACGTGTAAAGCTGTTTAATTTTGTCATCCTAATCACAGTGCATGGACAGGTTGCCATCCCATATACCAACCAATATTCCTCACGATTTCGGTGTTTAGTGTTAATAGCATTTAGATTTGTTATCCGAGTGTACGTTATCTTAGTTACCTTCATGAACATGTGCTCAAAGGTCAGTGACCACGTGTAGGAAATTCACTGATATATCTGTATCTGGTTTCAACCAAGCTTAACTGGTCTCTAAGTTAGGATCATGTGCTTTGACTTTCACAAATATATTTAGTTTTGCTCCGGAGTTGGTTGTGTGTGGTTGATTTTACACTTACCATTACATTCATCACAAATACCCCCTTTCACTCTTGGTCACACATACACTCTGACTAAGGGAGCCAAGCCTAGAAGGGACCGACTGAGTCATATTGTAACATGTACTCCCACTAGCTGCTTCCCTTCTGCAGCAAACGTCATAAACAAACAAATGTATACTTATATAGCATCCAACTGCATGTCTACCTCAGCCTGTGGGACGGCATATCTTGTGCCATAGTATGGACAAGCCTTCAATTCTTGGCCAACACCTACAAGTTGCTCGATGTCCTTAATGTCAACCTATTTATAGGAATAACACATACTGTACATGTGTATTCAAATGACGACTTTAAAGAAATACACTATTTAATTTCAATATACAGCTATTTCAAAAACAAAAACGTTTTGGCATTGTGCAATACAGTAAACCTAAAACGTTTGAATAAAGATATAAGTTGCTAACAGTGGACAGCTTAATTAAACTCTGGGAGAAATATTTTCAAGTTCCCTAACCCTACCCCTAACCCTACCGATTTTTGTGAGGTTCTATTTCCATACATTTGCTGTAAATGTCCTGACTTATCACATGAACTCTTCCCCATACATTTGCTATAATTGTGTTTAATCTTGAAGTCTAAATCCCTAAATCTCTTGATTTTCCCCAATGTTGAGCTCCAAAGGTTGGACACTTTGTATATAACACATAATTTCTATATACTTATTAATAAGTTTCCAAGTTTCCAAGTTTATTTATTTTCCAATAGATAATATATGATGATACACGCTTATTTTTTAAATGGCGAGAGGGACCATAGCAAACCACAAGGCTTATACGAGATGGTCCCCCTCACTTCAATAGAACTGAATTATAAGAAATTGTATAAGGAGATACAGGTGGTACAGTTGGGACTTGCTAACTCACTCAGACAGATAAATGGGGAATGCCTTCAGTTGGTCTTAACAATAATGATAGTTATTATATATTATATATTTTATGTAGCATTTTCATTGTTGGACTTTACTCTTGCCAGTAATCTAGAGTATAACATTTAAGCAGAATTCTTGATCACGGCTATAAATTAAGATGTTAGATCTTAAATACCATAAGTTAATTTAAAGACTTTGTCATAAACATTTACCAGTACATGATTGTATGTACACAACCTTGGTTGTTGGCAAGTCTTGACAACACCTCCTCATCTGAACTTTGCTTGAGTACCCTCCTCAAAAGCTGCTCAAATCATTGCTTAAATAGTATTCTCCATGACTACTACAAATTATACATTAACTGTAAGAAATTATCGTATTTGAAAATATCGACAAACTGACACATTTTCTTAATCCTGAAAAGGTACATAAAATTTTATATACAAAGCTATGTACCTTTCTTGTGCATGTACCTGTACATCTTTTATCAAAAGTGAGGAAGTAACATCTACACATATACAGAAGACTAAACAAATCTGTTTCCTACTGTAGTGGTATTACACACATGACATCATTTTAAGGCATTTTATGGACTTTTTAAGGTATGATTAAATTTATTTCCTAAAATATATAAATGCCAGTTACTTTGACACATATCAGGAAAATAACATATGTCAACTTTAATACATGTATCACTAACATGTGAGCAATGGATTTTAGAAAATGTTGATATGCATATGTATCAAGAAAATAACATTTATCTTCCTACATGTACCATTAACATGTGGTGGATCTCAGAAAATTTATGGACTTTCGAGCAGAACTAAAATTTAAGGTCATTGTCATAGTTTTTGAGGATCCATATGAACCCTGACTGTTCTATGTGTATTTCAACCTCGCCATTTTTCAGGAAATCTCCCATACATATAAATATAAGTACCTTCAGGTTCACTTTGTACATAAGCTGTTGTGTCACAACTACCATCATCATCATCATCATCATCATCATCACTGTCATCATCAGAATCGCGAATTTCCCCTTCACTCACACTATCATCCACAACGACAGTTTCCTTCACAGAAACGATTTTTTCAACAGTTGCACTTTCTTTCTCATTGACGTCACTTTTAGTATTTGTATCAGCGGCAGCCAACTGGACTTGGGAGTGAAACTTGTAGCTGTTGCTCTCCTGGTCAAAGTAGTAATATGTTCCAGCCTTGTTGTCATAGTACAGACGGGAATTCTAAGACAGCAAAATATTTATTTCAGTATTCAGAAACTTTATGTTCCTTGTATCCTCCTACTATCCCACTTTGAAACAATTACTTGTTCAACAATTGTTTTCTAAAATGAAATCCAAGACATTCTGGACATTTAATTAGTAATTCTAAATAATCATTGTGTTTTTGTTTTCTGATTCTTATACTAACAAAATTTGAAACACTGATTTTACTCACAAGTCAAAGAGAGTTCTGTTTATAC
This sequence comes from Epizoanthus ramosus, assembly GCA_026413505.1. Taxonomy (NCBI): domain Eukaryota; kingdom Metazoa; phylum Cnidaria; class Anthozoa; order Zoantharia; family Epizoanthidae; genus Epizoanthus; species Epizoanthus ramosus. Next base: position 10,615 of record JANVCJ010087108.1, read on the forward strand.
TTCATATCTATATATACAGTGGCGTAGCCAGGGGTGGGGAGAGTTCCCCCCCCCCCCCCTTTGGGATATCACAATAGCTATTTCAAGAGA
>JANVCJ010087119.1:0-10703 GCA_026413505.1 Epizoanthus ramosus
TTTCCCAGTACACTATTTGGTCAGATGGCTTGTTTTAGAAGGCGATTGAAGCAGATTGTAGTATTGTGTTGTGAAGTAAATTTAGTGTCGGCCCGGAGAACAAATTATTGAAATAGCCCGCAAATGCATCAGAACCCGCCGAACGTGCTTAATCAAAGGGCTTTTGTTCCAAAACTTTGTTTCAGTTGGATAATATTTAGCAATGGCATGTAAAGCTTCGTTTTGTTGTATTTAAGAGGCATTAGGCGCGCATGCGTGATACTGTGATACTCTCCCTTTAAATCCTCCAAAAATCGATTGATTAATTAAAACCTAAATGAAATGTTTGTAATATTGTAGGTATCATGTCTCTGTGTTAGAAAAATTTGCTTAATCAATGCCCATTAATAACTTATATTTTCCAGTGAACTATATAAAGTTTCTCTATTTTGTCACTCCAAGTTGGGGTACATATAACACGGCAATTGAACTTAAACCAAGGTAAAAAATATTTTATTGCCACCCCCTCCCTTTTAGAACTATGGGGTTGATACAACCCCCGTCCCCTTCTAAAAGAGAGGGCTAATACGGGATGGCCGCAATCACTTTATATCCAACCGGTGTTGCCCTTACTTATATATATATATTATGGTTTATTAAAAGTAAAACAATTGTAAAATTAAAATCAAAACTAATTCCTTGCTTCAGTTAAAATAAATAAGACAACAACAAATATCGAACAAGTATAAATGAAACGTAGCAAACCAACTTCTATTTACTTGCACAGTATGTTTCTGCTTACGCTTGTAAATATAAAACTACTTATTTGATTTTCTTCTTTCCTCGTGTAAGTGGTTAAAATAACGCAACAAATTTTATTGGGTAGTCTATGATTATTTGGAGGTGGTCGATAATTTCTCCCAAGGTTTAAAGATGCATTATACTTTTTCCTTTTGTTTAACTAAAAAGTGTCAAAGAGTCGGCAGAGTCAAAGGCGGGCATTTTAAAAGACATCTTCGTGAAATTTCGGAAGCTTCACTTCATTGTAGTTTTCGTCTTCAAATGGTGGTCACTTGACGTTGTTGCAAACGCACACATAGCCATATTTTCTGCAATGTTTCTCTCGTATTTCTTGCTGTTATCTCAGTTTCGAAGTATATTGTTGCCCAAAATGTCGCTCAGTTTTGTAGCTTTGCACTACTACAAACTCAGAAAAATTTACTGGGACCAGGATAATAAAAGTTCATATCAATTCAACCGAATAATTAGTGATCTAAAACAACAAAAACAGTATAAACCAAATTCATAAAAATAGAAATGATGAACCTGAACAGGCAGCCCGCCAGCCTGGGTATTGACAGACATTGACCAGTCACAAGCATTTTGACTATTCCTTAGGGGGAAATCGGAGGATGGCGGAGGAAGTAGTTGAGTGGAACGTATAAGATCGCACTCAATGGAATCCTCTCTGCAAACGTTTCTGTTTATTAAACTTTTAAAATTAGCCTTCATAAGATACATGAATATAAGTGATCCCAGACACCTGCAGATATTATTTGTATGTTTAAATTATATCCTGCCATCATTAATACATTAAATTTCATTATTTTAGCTGCTATAGTTTCTTAATTAATTCTCTACAGCTAGAATATAATATTTAGAAAGACATTATTTTTTTCAAAAGTATGAGTTTCAAAAGGAAATCTCTAACGTTTTGAGTCTTTCTATCTGAAATAGAAGAAAGATAACCTCAGTATAGGTGCCTGTAGTGGGGGACGTTTGATTTTTTTAAACCGTTTTGCTGTATTTTTAATAATTTACATTTAACTAAAATCAGGTGCAACGCATTGTCAGAAGATTGTTTTTGTAGATTAAAGGATTGTGGCGAAGTTTTGGCCAAATCTTCGATACCTAATTGAAAAAGTTCAAGAATACAGATAAGTTGGAGACCGCTTCGTTCTTATATATATTTCTTTTCTTCACAATCACTCAGAATTAAAAAAAAAATCATTAAATACAGAGTAACCACAAAACAATGTCCTTTCGTAATGGCTAATATCAGAATAACGATTTTAAATGTAATTTATATAAGAGGTTTTTCCTTTCTTCCACCTGTATATTATCCTTTCCGGTTGATGTTTTAATTAAATTTGTGAAGGTCTCTTGTAAAGGTCTCCAAGTTTGATAAATGTGTGGTCGCTCCGTTCCCATGATTATTTATTTTCTTCCAACTACTCAGAACAAAAATTCATGAAATACAGAACAAACGCAAAATAGTGTCTTTCAGAATATCAGAATAATCAGTTCAAATGATAATTTACCTGCAAACAAGAGGATTTTCTTTTCTTCCACAGAGATAATCTCTTCCAGTTGATGTCTTAATACAATTTGTGAATGTCTCGTATGTATGTTTGAATTGTACAACGAAAATCTTCTGACTGCAGTCGAGATATGTGCTTACCAAACGTTCGTTTCTGCTGCATATTCTAATAATTTCAAATTTGTGTCTTTCGAAAACGTGCAGAAAATATGTTTCACTACTGTACGATATATTGCCTCGTCTTTAATACTTCACTTTTTTTATTTTTTAAATATGTTTTGTTCTCAAATGATGTACTTTCTAAATTTTCAAGCAGTTATTGGCCATGGAGAACATAGTATTGTATGAAATGTTGGAGAAAGATATATTGTAGGCAGTTTTACGCAGCGCGTTGGTTTATGCTGTGGGATTATTAGAGATCATGTATATGAAGGTACCTAGTGACAATTGTGTTACACTAACGAAGCCGGTAGGTGAAAATAATTCCTTATTTCGATGATCGACTTTGTTCCTCCACCCTCCCCCACACACGCAAGCTTTTTACCAATGATTTCTAACCAGGGGGGGTAACATGTGACGATTTTAACACATAAATGAAATAGTAACCAAAAACTAAATCCAATGTACTTGTTTCTAGATATTAATTATCAGATATATTCAAGGGTATATTTTATTACTTGTTGGATTCAAGCTCCAATATTCAACTTTTCAACATTCAAAGAGATATTATCTTAATCGATATTTTATTCGAGTGTCGTCAGATCCTTTCACAAATTATTTTGAAAGACGATTTTGCTTACCAAACTTTATTATCACTGAGTAAAACTGATCGCGTGAGACAGAAGACGACGACACAGTAGCGCATTCTGATTCATAGTTTTTAACATGAACATAGCTTTTTTGTAATTTTAGCATCATACCTTAGATTATTATATTCCCACTATATGTACTAAAACAGTTTTTTCAACAACTATTATTAGAATTTCAATATTGTAAATTACGCAATTCAGCCTTATGGCTGCCATGTAATTTCTTAAATAATCTATCTATCTGTCTATCTATCTGATTGGACGGTAATGGATGAGCGCTGTGCAAAGCTGCTTTTACAGTCAAGCTGCCCAGATACAGCCTTTGTATTGAAGACCACTCTGTCTACCTGAAATTGGCATTTGATTGTTATTTTCATAAATATTTTTGGCTATTGGTTTCATACACTTCCCTCATCAACCGGGATCCTGCTGTGAAAACTTTGGTTCGCGGAAAACTTTTCCTGCCCGGCTGCGCTGTGTAAATAAATATCAAGAACATTGCAAGGTACGGGGTCTCCAATCCTGTTAATAGCTCAAAGAATCCCGCTCATTTAGACAAAATGGACATGTATTAATGATATCAATTGCCTGAAGTTGTATTAACGAAAAGTGTGTTCAAATAGGATTGCTAAAAAGCTTCCGATAAATAAAACTGTCAAAAGAACCAAGTAGTGGCCAATTGGTTTTTCTATGTTCTGACAATTGAGAGAAATATTATTTCTTTTCTAACCGCCAGCTGTTAGACATATAGCCCACAAAATGTTAATATGGCTTAAGCCTTGGCCAAACGGACTCGCAAGTCAGCGCAAGTTTATAACTTCAAACTTGTGCTAAACTTGCGTTTCTTTTGGCCACCATCTTGCATGGACTTGGATGGACTTGTATCTACTTGGGTCGACTTGCGTTAAAATTTGAGCTCGTTCAAAGTCGACGCAAGTCAACGCAAGTCGATACAAGTCCACGCAAGTTGGTGGCCAAACGAAACGCAAGTTGAGCTCAAGTTACAAACTTGCGTTGACTTGCATCGACTTGCGAGTCCGTTTGGCCAAGGCTTTATATTTCAAAAGGAAAAACAGCAGGCCTGCAGCGAAACTGTTATTTATCAATAGAGGAAGCACCAGAGAGGTCGTATCCGTTCTGGTGGAAAACTTGAGGAATTATTGAATTAGATATATTTTACATAAAAGGCTTTTTTCTAGTAGTTGTCTGAAAAGCTATCGTTGCATAATTAATTTCTTCTTATCAAATGTTTTATTTAATAATCTGCAAGCGCTGGTGTTTTAATATTAAAGAGAAACGCTCCGGTTTTTGATAATTCAAATTTCTTTTTCGCGTCATGTTATCGCTGAGATTTTTGTCTTCCTAGATCCTAAGAGGGAGATCAACAACCACTTAAAATTATAGAGGGATACACCCTTTTTTTCTAAGACACTTATTCGTAAGAACATTTAAAAGGTTGAGAAAGGTCAAAAATTTTAGGAACACGCAAACAACATACCCAAGGCTGGAAATGAGTTAATTAACCATTGGCTTCTGTTTGAGTTGGCAAGGGTGAGATACATCTTCAGTAATTTGAGTTCTTGAATTACAGCTTACTTCTTTCTAGATATTTTTTCAATTTCCAGCATAGTAATGATGAGACGTAGTGTATGCCAAAATTCAAAACAAAATAATTAGTTGCAGAAAGTATTGTTAACATGTTTGATATCCGTTGAATGATGTAAGTTAATATAGCTTAGTTTTAGACTGTAAAAATGGATTGTCATCTTAGACCTATAAAAGAAGGTTTTCAGGCTAAAATCGCCAAAATGTTAAGGGAAGCCTAACATATCGATTTTGCCCACAAAAAACGTCAATTTTACGTTTCTCTCGAGACCCCCTCCACCCCCCTTAGAAACGTCAAAAATATTTATCGATATTTTTTTGCTCTGAAAACATTGTAAAAGTCTTTATGGTTAACGGAGAATACCTTCCACGATTTTATTTAGAAGGTCTTCGATAAAGTTTCCATTAAAGTCAGTTTTATCCGTAAATGCTTCAATAAAGATTTGATTCCGCTCAAACTTCTGTAAGTCTTCAAATTAAAAAAACAGTAATCGTGTAACTTATAACCGAATGCAATGTAAAGCAACAAAACATAGAAAACGTTCTGGAGAAAAATGTTACATCAGCTGTCAGTAGTTACAGCGAGCTCAACAGAAAGGAATGAGCTTGCGGCTGATTTCATCGATTTCGTGGCGACGTTTCACAGAGAAACGTCACAGCCGCCAACACCCCCCTCACTACCCCATGTGGGCAAAATCGATATGCGAGGCTTCCCTAAAAACATTCAGTTTCGTCCTAACCTCCAAAATTAGATTTTCTTACAAAATAGTATACTTTTTCTCATGTCAGTCAGGGTAAAACCATTCAGCATTCATCCCATAATACTGCTTTCAACAGGATCTCTGATGACCCAGTTGGCCCAACACATTTTTTGCCAGTCGATATTCTAATTTTCAATCGAAATATCGAAAGACTGAATCGATGTATGACAGGGCTAATATTCAGCAATATTTCTGTCTCATTGAGCTGCCGTTCAAACCGCAGCTTTTTTCGTTTCGAATTCAATACAAGGGTTGAATTTAATGTTGCACAACAGAAATGTAATAAAAATTCGATCTTTGAATTAATTAAATATTTTTTTTATTCAACCAGAAGACTTTAGTCGAAAATGCAGCTGGATTCGTCGAATTTCCGGCAGAAATGCGACATGGAATCAAGCATTCGATTTTTGATGTGTGGAAATCAATTCACTAAGCTGGGTGAAGTATACAGCAAAATTTTGTACTGTTTGAGAGCGACATTAGAGCGTCAACAAATATCGACGTTTGAATCCATAGTTAAAATTGAATTCGACACGACAGTGGCTCAGTTGTTTGCATGCGTAGATTTTGTTTGTTTTGAGTTGCGCGATTTCTTATGTTGCTAACAACATACCCAATCGATTATTTTTTCGATTTAAATTTTCGGAGAAGAGACATATTTGTAACTTCAATTCGTTAAAATTCTTCAAATACTTGATGGCTTCTTATAAGAACAAATGTATAGTGCAAAAGTGGGTAAAGATTATTTTAATATGTAACTCATTAAATCTTGCCCTTGTACAACTCCCCAGCCTAAACTCCAATTATTGTAGAGTTCCTATTAACAAGAAGAGAGTGTATGATTACGGAATATATGTGTTTGAATTCTCACCATTGGGTCAATTTAGACTCAACTTGTAAGGTAAGAACTATAAAAAATATTTAACAACAATCTAGGCTGAACGCAGGAACTAAATTGTCTCGTTTTTATATAAATTGAGTGTATATATAAAATGATTCCTGGGACTATATCATGAAATATTTTAATATTCAAAAGTTACTGTTTATCAACTGGTACTGGTTCGGCACGTTATCTGAAAAATAAATATTGATTGTTCGGTTCGATACGATTATTGAGTTGAAAGCGGAGAGACTGCACATTTCATTTCAATCGCGCGTCGTAACCTGTCTGTGAATAAAGGAAATTTCTTTCCCGCGGAAATATATAAATGATTTATGCGCTTGTGACGTGTCGAGGTCTTTTGCGCTATCGTTCGGACTGTTTCCGTTCATCCGGACTCTTGAAAGCTTGAATATTTCGCTGGTGTGAAGCACGTAGCTCAGGCATTGCAAACTAACCTTTCCTCGACCCAGCAACCGGCGATTTTCAACCCTCCTCTCCACACCGTCTCTTCCTTTGGTGAAGTCGCTGTTGGTTGCGGTTTTTGCCCTCACCTTTGCTGTGAACACTTCCTTATTTATGGCATGCTCTAATTGTTTTCTTATTTTCTTCTTATTGGGAATAGTTCTGATCTGAATAAACGGCCACTTACTCAGAAGTGAGCTGCCAAAATATGTCAAACAATATGTTGTCCTGTGTTATTAATTCTTTACGGTTCCCAGCAAACAGAGCTCCGGAAATGCAATGCTCTTCAAGAATGGTTATCTTGTACAAATTTTAGTTTTCCTCTATTCAGGAACCAAACGCATAAGAATGACATACAATTGATTTCTTCTTCCGAAAATGCTCGAAAATATGAAAATTTTAGAATTTTGAAGAATTTTAGAATTTTAATTTTAATTTTAATTTTTTAAAAACAAAAAATTGTAGAATTTTTAATTTTTAATTTTAGAATTTTTAAGACGTGTTGCCATATAACTACAGGATAAACAAGTTGTGGTCTAGTTATTTGCATCACTGAAAACAAGGAAACGGATATAGTTCCAGAAGCGTTTACATTAACAGAAAACTGGGATACTTTGAACAATTGGCATTCGAACATTCTTGAAGAATTTGAGTCCTGTAAATGGGGGAGAAGGACGCTAAATTGAACGAGAATTAACCGACAAAAATAAAGACGGAAAAAATATAATTAAAATCAGTTTCTGCAAGCTATTATGCTGAACAAATATTGAAAAAGCGAGTGGTTCTTCACTACACCTTTGATTTTCACTCGTTAACCCAATCGTGTATAGCTGCACGAACCACACGCACGCACGCACGCAAACGGGGGTGGACACACACCTATATACAAATAAATCTAGCACATTAACAAGAAAGGGGCCTCATGGACTAGACCACATCTAGAGGGTTGTTTCTTGCACAATTAACACCCTATAACAAGCGCCATATTATATTCTCTACATTTCTCACTCCGAGGCCTCGGTCACATTGAACGAACCAGCCTTGTCAAGCAAGGTGGAGGAAAAAAACCCTACAATATGCTAAAGCCACACATCTGAAATGTTTTACTTATGCGCCTTGCCCCACCAGAACTAGCGCAATATCTTGTAAGTTAGAGAAATCGACAAAAAGAGCACATAGTACATGTCTCTTGGTTTGTTATGGTGAAAACGGTATTTAATTTGAGTCAGTATTCGCCGGTCTATGATCAATTTATATCCGTAATTGAAGTGCATATTAGGGTTTGAAAATGGGTGAGACCGCTTTCATGCTAACGGGCTTGACATATATAATTGAATCAGAACTATAGTAAGACGAAAGACAAAGACTAAGTTGATCCTTAAATACGAACACACCAACATACAGCTAGCTATGACTTTTAATTTTTTGGTTAAATGAAATTGTCATGATACTCTATGATAATGTTACACACACAGAGTGTAAGCGAGGACAGCTAAAGATCTCTAATGGAGCCTCTTACTCTTAGCACAAACGTTATGCTTCGGATCAGTATAATTTGTGAATTACTAAGCTATTATTTGAAGTGCCAAATCAATAACTATTGTGTTTTTGATTTATTTGGCAGATTATTATGCAAGCTGATTATTCTCAAGCAATGGTCAGCTACCTTGAAATATTGGTGTAGTTCACTTTCACTTCTAGATTGCCTGAATCATTTGCCGACACTTTACAGTTTTGCTATAGTTTAAGCAGCGGAATCATTACGTTCAAATAAGAGGTGTCTGCATACTGCAATTCAAAACATCTGCCAGCTAGTTTTCACGTTGGAAGTGGTTGTATTATTGTATTATTAACATATCAATCGACAGTAATCTGTTAAACGGTGACACTTTTTCTTTCTACAGGATACACAACAAGGCGGCAGCTGTTTAAAGGACTTAATGTAATGTTCACATTCAGTTCTCGTGAGCTTAGCCTAATTTACCATATAACAACTAATTGATCAGTCCAACTGTCTCCGCGGAATCTTCAAAGCAACATTGCACTATAAGGCGTGCAGAGTCGTTACACTTCTAGTTTCACGATACACTGTCAGCAATTTCACCTCAAAACTTTCATTGAGTTAAATATTTCAAACAGGTGGACGAACAAGCGAAGACTGCTGAATTGCAATTTTACTGATTGAGCCTGTTTAAGGTGATCGCAGTACTACAAAAGCCATTTCAAAGGAAAACTGAAAATATATAGGAAGAAGGTATGAATGTCTCAGATAACACAAGCAAAGCTTCTGTGGCCATTGACAGCTTCACTGAACCACAAGCATCGGTACGGTTTCGCATTATTCTTTACGTGATCGTAGGAGTCTGTTCATTGGTGGGAAACACGATTGTGATACGGGCAGTTCACAGAGAGCCAGGAAAAAAGCCACTATCATACACGCTGGTGACCAATTTAGCGATAGCGGAACTACTTTCCACACTTTTCTTCCCTTTTCTGTTCGAATACGACCGGCCCTGGAGGCTGGGAGGCTTCATGTGCAAGTTTACAAAGTTGCAAAATGCCTTCGGCTCCACAGTCACTTTGACACTGGCTGTTATCGCTATATACCGATGGCGCACGATTTCGTCCCAACAGAGCTATCCCCTATCAACCGCCAAGTCTTTGCTGTTGTGTCTCTCAATTTGGTTATTGGGAGGAATAATAACCGTCCCTGCTATCGTCAAATCAACATTAATAGACTACGAAGGAAACTTGATCTGCGTTGAGCTGTGGTCGTCAATGGTATCCCAACATGTTTACACATTCGTGTTTATGAGTGTCGTGTTCTTCGCTCCGATACTCACAATTGTTATCGCCTACACCTTGGTCGGCTTCAAACTTCGACAGCACATTGTCGTGACGAAGAAGCGCTGCAAAGAAAGCCAACTCAAAACTGTTTGCTTGAGCAGAACCGATGTGGAACTTACAAATTTGAGGCTTACAAACGTCGATGCTAGAAGAAAGGAAACGAGCGAGCAACTCCGTGTGTTGATCGTTGATATCAATAAGACTAGAGAGGTACCCGTAAATCAGTGGACCCACATGGAGACAGATTCTTCTAAGCAGAGAGAATCCGTTCCCGAACTGATACCTCAAAATCCCACCTCTGGACCATCGCTAACGGGGTCTCCAGAGGTTGCCCAAAATATCCAGGAAAACAGGTATATGATCATGATGGAACACGATCTCTTGAAGATGATCTATCTCATTGTGTTTATCTCTGTGTTTTGTTACCTGCCATATCAGGTTGTGTTTATTCTGGACCAGTTTGGTATTTGGGAGCATTTCAGATATGGGTACGTGGTGGGTAATTACTTTGTCTGGCTTTTGTTCTTGCCAAGCGGGTTGCATCCCGTATGTTATGGGACAAAAAGTAGATTTTATGCCAGGGCTTTCCGCGGTTTGACTTCCTGCTCTTGTTCAATCCCCAGAGAGCAATAAGGAAAAATATATTTTTCTGCAGCAAATGAACGTAAATTAATGCCGGACAAATTTATGTAATATCTGTCACACGGTAACAATAATTTAGCAGCCTTGATTGGTCGAGAGAAATGTTTATTTGAATTTGGTGTAGATCTTTTGAAATTAGCGAAGAAAAGTGAAATTTAATGCTTATCGTTCGGTGGAGGGAGCCTTAGCGAATCTGATCACAACTGCTAATGCGGGGATGGCCTGGGGACGAGGGAATAAACGACGGTTTTCTGTTTGTATTGTGTAGAAATATATGCCTTTGGTTACAAAATTGTTAACCTTATCTTACACGGAGGGGGGGGGTTGTGCATTTTGTATATAGTTCCTTTTAACTTTATACTTAACTCATTTTTTACTTACATATAATTGTAGTT
>JANVCJ010087130.1:0-10703 GCA_026413505.1 Epizoanthus ramosus
GTTAAATAAACAATCATGCACATGCCGCTCAATGACTTTTGAAAGCACTGAAAGTACTGATATTGGGCGATAGTTATCCTTGTTGGACGATCTCTTTGATATATATTTTTCAACATCCCTAGCCTTGATCTGTGGTAGGCTGAACTGAATGTCATAAGAATCAAACTGTGCATTTACAAATTCTTGCAACTTGTCATAGTTAAAATTGTCATTAACATGGAGCGATGATTTGATCTTGTCAGCGATGGTAGTAAAGTGAATGTTAAACAGTTCTGCTATATCGGTACTGTCATGAATTTCCTCATCCGTAGAAACTCAGGTTGACATTTTATACATTCAATAAATATCAATCCTAAATCATTTAAAACTGGGCTAAATGACATATCTTACTAAAAATTTAAAAATATTACAGTGCGACTACAGAAACCGGGGTCACTTTCAAAAGAGCATCCAATCATAACACGAATTTTAAACAATATAATTGGAGCTTGCGGTTTTGATTCCAGACAAACCATGCGGAAATCGCTCATTTTCATTGGATGGTTTTACGGTTTGTTTGTTCCAGTCGGCCAAATCAAAGTGACCCAGGTTTCTGTAGGCTCACTGTAAATTATATGCTAATTATTTTCAAATCAATTAAGGAGAAATTCTCACGTCATCAAAAATCCAAGATGGTCGTCATGGAAAACAAGATGATGTCTTTGTGACGTCACACGACGTCATAACTGAATTTGCTAATTGCTAAAATGTACATCATGGACTAGTTAACTAATCTAACAACTATTTTTTGAGACCATTTATAATAAGGGAATTAAAGAGCAGAAGAGGGGGGGAGGGGGGAAAGGTGAATCGCCCCGCCCGGATAGAGTTAAAAATTATTCTTCCACTGAATGGCAACCAATGTTAATTACAGTAAATAGGAGTGCTCGTTGCGTTTGGCTCCAGCAACTAAGTAGGCTCCTGAATTCTGCTTACAGTTTTCGGACCTCGGTGTTACGTAACCCGTACAATAAGCTATTACAATAATCCATCTTTGATGTGATGAAAGCGTTTACAAGGCGTTCAGCATTGCGTTTACTAAGATACTTCTAACTCTACCGATATTCCTAAGAGCAAGAGAAGCTGAACGACAAATAGCATTAACATTACTGGACATGGTAAGGTGATGGTCAAGGCTTCCTCCTTCTGAAACACACTATATCATGTGTTGATTGTAAAACCTATTTATAATAAAAATTTCAATGTGATTTACGTTATATTCATTAGAACTAAGGAATTATAAAAACTCAATTAAGAACTATATTACTAATTTAAAAGGGATGCTACGGAATATACATAAATTGTTAAAGTTACGTTTTCAATGTAGATTTATAAACATCAACTGATTGACTGTTTTCAAGAGATAGAAGCAGGGTGTTCCATAGCTTGGGTGCAGCAGCGGAGAAAGATCTTTCGCCAAAGGCACGAGTCCACATAGACAATTTAGTTCTGTAGATCGAAATTAGTCTACCCGTTAAACATTATGGTTTGAAGATGAACCGATCGGCATCCGTGCGCGGACAAGCATCGTGTAGTAAAGAGATGGTAATTTTGTTCTTTTCATGCTAGGTTCACAGTGAAAGTAGAAACGTCAAGCAAATTTCCAGTGTCACTAGATTTCTAAGAATTGAAGTATCACCTGACGAATGTTTTATCCTAACTCTCAAAAGGTTAGCCAAGCGTCCGTTCTTAGGGCTAAAAATATTCCATACAATGTTAAGTTCAAGCAAAGGTCCCAAATAGTGGGCATGCACATCAGCTGTATAGCTGCCGTTGCTTTTACCGTGTATAAATAGTCTATTGTCACAACAGTAATTTGCAAACGTATACGATATTAACTATTGCATGCAGATAGTAGGAAATTCCATGTTATTCCTATAAGAAAAAGGGTTTAAGTGGGATTATCAAACTATGCACCGGTAACTTGTACAACTTAACGGCGACAATAACATCCTAATTACTATTATAGCTGCGACTTAATCGCCTTATTGTTTTGCTTCTTTAGATGTATTTTATGCATGCTTTTGTAAATACGGAGAAACTATATGTGTCTATATCTTTTATTCAGAGTATACAGAGCCGAGAGTGTAACAGTCTACTATAACTACTTTCGGTAACAGGAAGGCACAGGTGAATGCTGAACTGCGCAATGTGTTTCATACATTGCGTGTGATGTGAAAGGAAACCCAAAAGTTAATCTGTTACTAGTGGATACAGGTTTACGTTTCAGAACTTGTGATAAACAAGTCCAGGCAAGTATCATAGCGAGTTCGTTGGCCTTGAAGTTATGGCTATGGGGCGTGGTTAAGACTAAGGTACTTCCCCTGTGATTACGTCAAGCGAAGTAAACGAAGGAGGTGTCCCTTCGCTTTATAGGGAACTAGGAAGAGTATTATCTTGAAAACTTGGTGAAATCTGTATCAAGCAGCAGGTTGATTACTGGAACACTCTTGTGCCTGTTACTCTAATATTTTCTATAGGAAAAAGGTTTTACAAAAATGTGTATCGTGGAATGTTCGGAATGATAATGCATGTCAATTATTGGCTGTAGCCAATCACCACACAGTAACCAGACATAAATTGACATAGATATTTAGCAGTGCCTAAGACACTATAAAACTTCATGTAACCTCGACATTTATTGCCAGTCCAAACTCGAACAAGTACGAATAAAGAATTCCCGATACTACACATCTAAGTCAGCGTACAGCGAGTAGCTTTACCAAGAGCATTCCCCAAATCATCAAGGTTCCAAGCAAGCCCTATCACAAACAGACAATTATAACATCGAATTTGTTTTATGAAGTTGTTTTTCATCTGAATGCTAGTGTTACATGATAGCTGTATACCATATATTGTTTAATGTTAGATTTATTTAAAGCTTTGCAGCAATGTAAGTTTGAAGATGATTAGTGCTATTGTGCTTATGTTGACGTACAATTCACTTGGCCGTAAGCAAACTCAGTTATAATTTGACTGAGGAAAAGTGAATGAGCTTCGAAGGCGTGGGATGTCCAAGGATGCTGAAAACATTTCCTCTTGGAAATTTTCGAATTAAAATTGTGGTTCTCGTGAATATGAATCGCGAAGTTTGATGGCACTAACAGAGAAGCTGTCTCCGTCTTCTCCTAGAAGATTACTCAAAAGAAGCACATGGTACCTATGGCCTGGTTCAGTGAAGAAGGCAACAACTTAACACCCAATTATATCAGTCACCTTGTCTAGAAGAACGACACGTCAGTAAGTGACTTCAGGGAATTATACAGGCATGTTGGTGGCCCTAAAATTCCTAAAACTCACTAAGTATTTCTTCTTGCCCTAAATGGACCTAATTTTTTCAACTTTTCTTCAATTTTTTCCTAAAAATCCCTATTTTTTCTTTTCCCCTGATAATTGCACACGACCGGTGTCATTGATGCCAGTGACTTCAAATTTCATGCTGTTAGATCCTTGTTAAGCACTTTTAAGACAAGATTCAAATGATCCCTTTCCAGTCTAAGTCACTAGTATTTTATTTGAGTAAATATCTTTCTATTTGAATACCAATGGTAGAAAGGTAAGATACATTTCTCATCAGTCGTGCTTGAATAAAATCCGTAAAATATCCATTCATTCCTAAAATTCATACTGAATTTGTAAGGAAAAAATCACAATTGTTTCCCTAAATGCCTGATTTTATTGGACAGAGTAATCAGTAAAACTATCTGAAAATGTCGCGACATGTCAGTAATATCGCGATTTTGGCCGGTGAGCTTTTATTATTACATGTTCGCGATATCGTGAATTTCTTCATGAAATCTTCACAAGTGAGAGAAAATGCCAAACTGACAAAGAGCAGTTTCTTTTAAATTTATTAGTGACAGCTGTCGATATTCAAGTTCTAAATAATGTTTCTTTATCGTGATATCGTGAAATTGCTCATCGAAGCTTCACAAGTGAGTGTTAATACCAAACAAAGGGCAGATTCTCTTAACTTTATTTTTGACAGCTGCCGATCATTTTGAATGTTTCTTTCTTCACTAAAAATAAAATGAACGAGGTCCTTCTGTTAAGTCTAATTTACTTTGGAACTCCATTAAATTAGTGTTGTCTTTGGCGTTAATTAAAATTACATCAGCTTTTGAACGTCTTGCACCAGAAAACAAAAATAATTAAATCCCATAATTTTTGGGAAAAGATTGTATTTATGCAAATTCAAAGCGGAGAAACTTCGGAAGAGTGTAAGTTTCGAGTAATTTAAGGATACATCAAATTCGGATATCTTAATTGATTTTAAGTGAAAGTGGAATTACTAAAATAGATGTTGTAATTTGAAAAGCTTTCTATTGGCTGATCAATATGTGAAAGCGGAAAAAAAGTGCGGCAAATAAAACAATTGTCTCTTAAAAGTGCACTTTTGCTTTCCGGTTGATTTCGCCACTGGTCAGTCCGATTTTATATGCGACAAGCTATAACTATTCGTGATATATTTCATGTACTACACTTCGGACAACTACACGAGTAGTAAGCTGGTTGCCGCTGCGGCTCTTGTGGCGTCATCTCAACCATATTGTATAGCAATTGGAAGACGTACATAGTTGATCCCGACGACCCGATGTCAATAAGAACAAAGTAACTCGATTGATCCCAAATAATTAACTTCTTCGAGTATTGTATGCATGGTTTTCTTTTATTTTTCTTTCTTTCCCAGACGAAGCAAAGAGAGTTATAATTAAGATGGCCATTAAGAGAATACTTACAACGTTTTATGTGCTGAACGAATCGTTATAAACTCTCTCGACGAAGTTGTTCATCAATAGAACGAGGTTGTGACATAAATCTAGGAAGATATTCTGTTGTTTAAGAAACTCTTCAATGTCGGGCTTTATCACAAGAATGTCAAGCTGTATTGTTAGATTTCACATAATTTTCTTTATATTCACCAATCTGACTGACGCGAGTACACACTGCAAATATGCGGACACGATGTGCTGGAATTGCAGAGAATGGGGAAGACACGACGGTAAACCGATGGTTGAGGCTGACTGTAATAAAAACAACCTCACAGAAGTCCCAGACACTTTGCCAAGACAACTGGGAAGGTTGTGTCTGAAGTCAAATAGTATACATCAAGTTTCCACGACAACTTTGAAGAAATATCCATACCTGAAAGAATTGTTACTTTTTGATAATAAGTTGGCTTCTTTAGGAAATGGAACTTTCAAGTACAATCACATTCTTACGTTATTGAATATCAACAGAAATAAAATCACAAGTTTTCATGCCCGGAACTTCAACGGACTGTTGGGACTAACACATTTACATGCAAGTGGGAATCTACTTCAGCGCTTAGAAAACGTAACCTTCAAGTCTCTGGTAAGTCTTTCGAAGCTGGACTTGGCTGGCAATCAGATAGCAGTGATTGAAGAGAAGGCTATGGAAGGATTACTGCGACTCGAAACATTGATACTTCGTAGAAATCAACTTAAAGTTATTCAGAAGTACACGTTTGGTTTTCTTCCTTTACTGAAGTTTTTGGACTTAGGTTTCAACAAAATTAGTGTGATAAATGATGTAGCATTTTCTGGAGTTCCATCTCTTGACAAGTTGTACCTTCATGATAATAATTTAACTGCTATACCCAGCAGAGCACTTAGGTATACTTCAAGATTAACTGAATTGGATTTAAGTAGCAATTTCATCCAGTTTCTACCATCTGAAGGATTTATCACACTAGCAAAACTAAAAACCTTGAACATTGGCAAGGCTGGACTTCGAGCCATACACAGAGGGTCCTTGCTACCTTTAAAGTCGCTGAGGCATCTTGATATAAGTGAGAATCCGCTAAACTGTGACTGCCACATAACATGGTTTAAGGAATGGCTCTCTCGCGAAACGAAGACAACGAATAGCAAGTTCACAGTGCACTCAAAAAATACAACAATATGTCAGTATCCTCCGAGACACCGTGGCCAGCTGTTTACTAAAATAGATGTTTCCGAGCTTATTTGCTCCTTTGACACATGCATGGACAATGTTCATTGCCATGGTAACGATTCACGATATAATTGCAGCAGCTATTTGATAGATCGATCATGTGACTCAGTCTGTCAATCAACGGATATTTCTACATTATACAACTCGTTCAATGGCACCTGGTGTTACTCTGATATATCAATTGTATGTAGCAAGAACGCTTTCGCAAGCTTTGGTACTAATTCCACTGCCTGTAGTTGCAATAGCGGGTTTATCGGAAATGCTCTGGTTGGGTGCCTTGAGCATGAGATCAATGCTCGTAGCTCTACATACAACTGCCGCAATAATAACTCCTTCGATTGTACTAGCAACGAGGTGTGCAATTGTTTTTGCAAAGAAGGCTTCCAACGAAATAGGACGGAAAGTAAGGAAATCAACAAGTGTCAAATGGAGATATGCTGTTGCTATAACAACTCCAACTATATTTTAATCAGCAATGGATCTTATCAATGTGTCTGTCGCTATGGTTACCAAAAAAATGACACGAATTGTGCCTACTCGCCTAGAATCATTGAAGCCATCGCTGCCGTAATTACAAGTGTAGTTTCTTGCACGATATTCGTATTATTGCTTGTTTTGTGTTCGTGGCTTTGGTACAAGGCACGGAAACACGAGGAAAACAGGGAGGGAGGGGAGAGAGAGGACGTCTGTGAACATACGCAACGCCAGGAAACTCAGAAGGAACGCTATGTACATTTTATGGAGGAAGGTATAACAAACTTGGCTTTAGAAGAAGGTAAATTGACAACAATAAGAACAACTGCTACTTTAATTGTACCATTAAGATTAAGTCACTATAGGTTGTTGCAAGAAATATCGATATAAACGAATCTTTGCTTTTATTATGAAACAAATAACAAATATAGTGGTAAGAAAACAGATTCAACTAATTTGTAGCCGTTTGTGGTATCTGGCGTCAAGTCGTCGACAATAACTTTTTTAAATATTCCAGATGACTCTCTGGGCTCCCAGGCCAATACTTGGGAGGTGTCAAGAGACCAGATTATCTTCGGCAAGAAAGTTGGAGAGGGGGCTTTTGGAGTGGTAATGAAAGGACAATTAGTAACAGGTTAGTCAGTTATTCCATATGATCTGACCCCGGTGATAAAACGTTCTTAACAGTTGAACAACTTGGCTGGTTGTAGTAATGTTTATTACTCTTGTGAGGATACTGTATCTAAAGAGTCGAAAGAAGGTGAATGTATGTGGATGACCAGCTCTCTTCTTTTGCTAATCACGATTCTTCAAATGCAAACGGAAAACTCCAATTCCAATTCCAATTCCGGTTCCAATTCCAATTCCATTTCCAATTTCAATTCCAATTCCAATTTCAATTCCAATTCCAATTCCCAACTCCAACTCCAATTCCAATTTCAATTCCATTTCCAATTCCAATTCCAATTCCAATTCCAATTCCAATTCCAATTCCAATTCCAATTTTAATTCCAATTCCAATTCCAATTCCAATTCCAACTCCAATTCCAATTCCAATTCCAATTCCAATTCCAACTCCAACTCCAACTCCAACTCCAACTCCAACTCCAACTCCAAATCCAATTCCAATTTCAATTCCATTTCCATTTCCATTTCCATTTCCAATTCCAATTCCAACTCCAACTCCAATTCCAACTCCAACTCCAACTCCAACTCCAACTCCAATTCCAATTCCAATTTCAATTCCATTTCCATTTCCATTTCCAATTCCAATTCCAATTCCAATTCCAATTCCAACTCCAACTCCAACTCCAATTCCAATTTCAATTCCATTTCCATTTCCATTTCCAATTCCAATTCCAACTCCAATTCCAATTCCAATTCCAATTCCAATTCCAATTTCAATTCCAATTTCAATTTCAATTCCATTTCCAATTCCAATTCCAATTCCAACTCCAACTCCAACTCCAACTCCAATTCCAATTTCAATTCCATTTCCATTTCCATTTCCAATTCCAATTCCAATTCCAATTCCAATTCCAAATTCAATTCTAAATCTAAAAGTTGTTCCACAAAAAACTAATTTATCATTGTGCCAGTTGGAAATTGGCAGCGGCTGTGCTAAGTAATCAGCAAAACAACGTAGACTGTTTGTGTAAAGTTGGGTAACCTGTTTTCTGCTTTCTCAACAGCGAATGGCCTGATAAAAGTAGCCATAAAGAGACTGAAGGACAATGCTGACCGCTTTGATAAAAAAGACCTGTTGACTGAGTTCAGCATTATGAAGCGCGTCGGCAATCACGAAAACGTAGTAAATCTGATTGGCGCATGTACCACAGGAGGACCGCTGTACATAATAAGCGAATTTGTGTCTGGGGGGAATCTTCTGTCGTTTCTCCGCAAAAGACGTTGCGATCACAGATCAGTTTATGTGAACTTGTTATCCAGTTTAACAGAAGAAGACCTCATTCGGATTGCGCTGGGTGTAGCTGCAGGAATGCATCATATATGTAAGGCTAAGCTTGTTCACCGTGATCTCGCTGCCCGCAATGTGCTAATCACTGAGAACAAAGTGCCTAAAGTTACAGATTTCGGCTTGGCACGTGATGTACAACACATGGGAATCTACACCAAAAAAGGAGGGGGCAGACTTCCCATAAAGTGGATGGCACCAGAATCAATACGTGATCACGTGTACACTTGCAAATCTGACGTATGGTCATTTGGTGTGCTGCTATGGGAGATCGTTACGGTAGGCGGCTCTCCTTATCCGGGGCTCCCCGCTCGGTTGATTACGAGGAAGCTTCTAAGTGGGTACCGAATGGAAAGACCATCGCACTGTTCGGATGAGTTGTACGAAATAATGAGAGCGTGTTGGCAGCTAGATCCACATTGCAGACCCACATTTGGGCTCATTGTTAAAACACTGGTTGATCTCTTGGCACAGTCAAATAGAACTTATATTAACTTGGAAGTCATGGAGGGAAGAAATCCTTATTACGACTTTGATTATGATGACAGTGATGATGAAGAGCACATTGGAAGTCATAGTCTGGAGTGGGAACCGAATGTCTGGGAAACAAAACTCTGATACTAAGAAGTTAACAATTACTGACAAGCAAATTTATTTGCCGCTTTTGAACTGTAAAGAAATACAACATAACATTACTCACTTGGCTCAATTCCTTGCGATTGTCATTTCGTTCCAAAGCTCTAAGCATATCGGAGATTTACATATAATAATGCATGAAAACAATTGGAAAATCATAACGGAGTTTAAAAATACTAAATGTTACTAGTCTTTCTGAGCATTCCTGTTTATGGTTTAAGGATTTGTTTTATATAACTATATAGCCATGTGGCATACTAGGCGCGGACCAAGAACAAAATCTGACTGTCGCTCGGCTGTTCAAATGTTGTTGTTCTGTTATATTATTATTACAATATTATTATTGCTATTAGATATATATGTCGATGCAGATGTAGATGTAGATGTATTAGATATATGTAGATGTACATGCAAAATAAAACCTTCGCCACAGTTTCATGCTATATTAGAAAACAACCCTTTCATCGTCATGGCGAAATTACAACTTATCAACTTCAGCTTTTATTAAAATTGAACAATGACAACAATTCTTGTCTTTCTCCTATATATGCGCACATGTTGAAAAT
This sequence comes from Epizoanthus ramosus, assembly GCA_026413505.1. Classification (NCBI taxonomy): domain Eukaryota; kingdom Metazoa; phylum Cnidaria; class Anthozoa; order Zoantharia; family Epizoanthidae; genus Epizoanthus; species Epizoanthus ramosus. Next base: position 9,664 of record JANVCJ010087130.1, read on the forward strand.
TGTAGCTTGGCCTCTATATTTTACCTTAATTCATACAACTGTGAACTGTATCATGCATTGTTGCTGTATTCATTACTGGTGTGTTCAGCTGGAAATTCGAATATATTGTATTGAAACAATTTGCAACTCAGAGGTCAGTAGCAGTCAGAGAAGGGGATAATTTATTGGGCACCCCACAGGAATTGCTATCTCAACAGATGTTCCATTTTCCAGATTCTAAACTATGATTTGTTATATGCTTCTCTTTAAACGTATGGAAAGTTTGCAGTTAGTTGTGATAACTGTGCGGTTTTAGAATTATCAGTACTACAATATTATATAATTCACAAGAATAAAACTTCTTAACCAAAACAAAGATAAAATACACTCCGAATTAATACTTTTAATTAATATTTTAAACAAAACCACCTTTGAATGATTTGTTATGCACTCCTCTTCAAACCTTTGGAAAGATTGCACTTAATTAGTTAAGATAACTGTGTTTTAGAATTATCAGCACTACAATACTATATAATTCACAAGAAGAAAACTTCTTAACCAAAATAATATTAAATACGCTCCGAATTAATTTGTGTAAATGTGTTACCCTCATTAAATAAAGTTCTTTATCTTTTTTATATTTTTAACATATAATTTTTAATTAATATTTTAAGCAAAACCGCCTTTGAATGATTTGTTATACACTTCTCTTCAAAATTTTGGAAAGTTTGCCCTTAGTTATGATAACTGTGTTTTAGAATTATAATACTATTAGCCTGCGAACAACCGTCTGCTGTTCGCAGGCTACAATACTATATAATCCACAAGAATAAAACTTTTTAACCAAAATAGAATTTTAGAAATACACTTAATCTCAAGTTATTTCATAAGAGAAAATTGAGGCAACAACCATAAGAGGATTTACAGAAAGAAGCGTTTTCAGGGTTTGCTAAAACATAACTCATAAGAAGTAGCCGACTCAAAACGTATCTATCTATCTATCTATCTATCTATCTATCTATCTATCTATCTATCTATCTATCTATCTATCTATCTATCTA
>JANVCJ010087141.1:0-10702 GCA_026413505.1 Epizoanthus ramosus
AATCGAATTTTTCTTAGAACGGGGTATCAAAATAGTATCAAAATTGAGGTATTTTACTTAGAACGGGGTCGGAATTTTTTCGTTCGGCGGCACATCCCTACCCAAAATTGGAGTGAGTACCCCCCCGGGCAACTGGGGCCTGAAGAATATAGAGATCATTTCGCTTGACTGTCAAAGATTGATCAGAACAAAATGCTCGCATCAGTTCTCATCTCTGATTGGTTGCCAGTACTCAACTCTCGAATTTTATTGGTTAACAAGCTGCTTTGACAATGCAATGACAATGCAAATGACAATGAGCTTTTGACACTCAAGCGAAATGGTGTCCAATGCCTGCACAAGGCATTGTGGTCCAATGTTTGAAAGTTTGGCTTTATTCTGTTTGGATCTCATAACTGGCCTTTTGCTATTTGTTCTTTGTGCGAGAAAGCTTCTCAAGATCAAGAAGTCCATTTACCAATTAGGCAGATACGCAGCTTTGCATCTAATTTAAATGAGGTTCTTGAATCTGATTAAAACGTAGAAGCTGAAGCAATTGAGAAATGTATATTTGAAATTGAGCGTTGAATCGTGTTCTTTCTTTTAAAAAAATGATGAAAACAGAAATCATCATAATGGGCACTTGGAAGCAGCTTTAGAAAATAAAGTTGGACATCCTCCGCATTGGCAGCAACACTGGATAAGTTAAGAACCTCGGGCTTCTGGTTTAGTTAACAAGTAAAACTAGACACTCACATAACCAAATGTTGTAGTAGTGAATACATGAATAATAGGATAGGATATGATAGGATAGGATAGGATAGGATAGGATATGATAGGATGGGATAGAATGGGATAGGATGGGATAGGATGGGATAGGATAGGATAGGATAGGATATGATATGATAGGATAGGATAGGATAGGATAGGATGGGATGGGATAGGATAGGATAGGATAGGATAGGATAGGATATGATATGATATGATAGGATGGGATAGGATGGGATAGGATGGGATAGGATGGGATAGGATGGGATAGGATAGGACAGGATATGATAGGATATGATAGGATAGGATAGGATGGGATAGGATAGGATAGGATAGGATAGATCAGGATATGGGATTAAAGAACGAAATAATAAAATAAACGCTCTTTTTTAGGAGTATACTGCACTGACACAATTGGAGTAGGAGTGGAAACACAGAAGATTCCAGACAGCTTCATGTCTTCCTCCACAAACCTGGACTCCGACTCCGTGGCGTCACACGGTCGCCTCAACTACCCCAACTCAGCCTGGTCACCACACTACAATGACAAACATCCGTACCTCCAGATCTTCCTAGGAAACCAAACCCAAATTACTGGCATAGCAACCCAGGGGCACCCGTGGGAGGAATGGTTTGTCATGAAATATACGCTTCAGTACAGTGCTAACGGTAAAACGTGGATCAGTTACATAGACGATGTCGGCGATGAGGTGGTAAGCTGAGCGTGGTGGTAAATATAGCAGATTTAATATAGATTGTGACAGCGATAAATTGTAATATAATTAACTGACAATTATTCCACGAACGATATGAGATATCCAGTGGCACTGGTTGGTATTTAATAATAAATATTATAATTAATAACATGTAGGATAGGTTTTCAAAGCTGCAATACCAACATTAACAATGTTTCTCATTCTCGTTTTGCATACGATAATTCTCAACCAAAAATATTTGATATGTGATGAAGGGCTCCTTCTTGTGTTTGATAGATTAATTCCAAATCAGACTATGTTAGCAACACTGATGGCGATCCAAGCTTTTCATGGCAACCTAAACGGATTCCTATTATAATTAACACGGATTTGAGGATTCTATGAGCTGTCAGAAACTGAAATCGGGTTTAGGTGAACGTATTGCAAAGGGAAAAAATGACCCTTATTTCAATAGATTTACTTCAAACAGTGCATGAAAAACCAATTTGTAATTGGTTGATCTTTAAACGGACTGGCAAAGGTTTTAGTTGATCATGAATTCCCGCCCCGATAATAGTAATATGTCTATCACCGAATAGACAATGATATGAGAACCAATTAGATTTACGGAGTTGAAATAAAACAAAGTAAATTTTTACTAATCGATCTTTTATCGTAGATTTTCCAAGGAAATGTCGATGAGTTGACTATAAAGTATAACTCTCTGCCCAAACCAATCGATACCAAGTATGTGAGGATTAGGCCACTAAGAAAGGAGAACAAAGGAATTGAGCTTGCAATGCGAGTGGAGTTGTACGGGTGTGCAGTCGGTAAGGATCGATGCGATTTTAACAAGTTATAGCCTTTCTCTTATTTCATCTTGAAATTCGCAATTTGAAATTCAAAATGCAAGAACAAGGATTTAACCCTAGAACAATTTTTTCAGCTTTCGCGCAGATTTTTTAATGCTTTCCCCAAAGCTTTTTGGTAGCTGTTACTTATTGGTAAACACTTATTTTGACGCTTGTTGCAACTTGCAACTACATTTGGATTTTTCTAAATTTATAAATTTGAAAAAACGATCAGCTTTTGTTAGAGAAGAAGCCTTTTTTGAATTTTCTGGTTAGAAACAAGCACCTTACACCCAGGAAACAAGTTTGTATAGCTTTTATTGTATTTGTGGTAACCAGTAGTTGATACTAAGAAATGCGATGTGTTGAAAAGTGCCGTCATTTCTTGGGATATGGTAACCATGGCAACCAATTAATGAACAGGTTACCACTCCTGCTGAACACACATGCCAAATTTCAAGACAAACAGACGAGGCATATTGAAAAAATTCCACTTAAGCTTACCATGGTATCACTGTTTAGATACTCAAAATACTTGTTTGTATAAATTGTGTGTAATTGTTAAACTTTATGCAAACAAAAATGCCGTTTGGTATGTCCAGTAAACCAAATACGGGAGAGCAATGATGGTTATTATAAACTACTGCGACTGAGTGGACTGAACTGATTAATGACCAATTGAACGCACCTTGTACATTGCAGAATCGTATTGTTTATTTAATGGAACAAGAAAAAAGGTTAGTAAAGTTAGAGTCTGTGGTATTGTGTGTGTGTGTGTGTGTGTGTGCGTGTGTGTCTGTCCATTCATTCATTCATTAATTCACTCACTCACTCACTCACTCATTCATTCATTCATTCATTCATTCATTCATTCATTCATTCATTCATTCATTCATTCATCCTCCAACCATCCGTCCATTCACTCACCCATATGAGTAAATATATTTCTGTTTGTCTTTCTGTCTGTCTGTCAGTCTCTGTCTGTCTGTCAGTCAGTCAGTCAGTCAGTCAGTCAGTCAGTCAGTCAGTCAGTCAGTCAGTCAGTCTGTCCGTATATTTATGAAGTAATCCATCCATCCATCCATCCATCAATCAATCAGCCAATCAATCTGTCTGTATGTATGTTTTTCTTTCCGACCTTCCGTCCGTCCCTCTATCTATCTGTCTGTCTGTCTGTATATCTATAAGTCTGTTTAGTTCTTTAATATCTTAAATATTGAAACTGAATCAACTAAATGCAATATATTTTCATTCGCAGCCGGGAGAGAAATGGCAAGTAAACAAGTGTTCTTATCGAACGTGTGAACCGGACGTTACATCACCCACTGGAGCTTCAGTAGTAATTGAGACAGAATACTGTCAGAACGTTACTTGCCAAACAGGATGTGTGAGTAAATATTCCAAATCATATTTAATTTATATTTATAATCCTGCAAATGTAATTACTCTAAATTTACAACATAATGTTAACGTTTATTATTAGATGGTTCTAGATGGTTATTTGAATAAACATTCCTCTCTAGTACGAGTATTTCATGCAGTTTTCAGTACTTATTTTTATATTCCTACATTCTTCAGTGGCGACAAAGATACGATATGATATAAGACACAGTATGTAGGACATACGTGAATATGACACAAGAGATCCATAGAAAATATATCATGAGTCATCAGTCATAGGTCATCATTGGGCTGATGCAATCGAACTTACTTAGGACATAGCAAAACGTGACTGGACCCTTGGAATAGATCGCAGGACTTTGTTGTGTAGTAATCTTCATCAGCATAACCCAAACTCCAGGGGGGGGGTATACTTGGGTCTGTATTTTGCTGAGTTTGCGCCATTGGCCTCTTTTAGGCCTTGTTCACACTGTACTGGATAGGTTTTGCGCCGAAACAAAACGTGTTCCGTTCCCAATGTGAACACGCGCGGCACGGAATTGTCACAAGTCGTTCCCAACTGTTCATACGGTGCTGGAACGGACCGGGACGACACGGTAGTGGCTCACGAATGGACAGCGGTTACTCAACATAGCCTCGTTTTCGTGTCGCGTGCCCGGCCGTTGGAATCTGGGGCGACTAGTTCCGGGCCAACTTCGGTCTGTCACCCGCATTTTCACTTCCGGAACGATGCCGTTTGCTGTTCACACGACGTTTTTTTCGGCGCAAAAACCTATCCGATACGTGTCATATCACTTTTGAAAGCGTTCCGTCTTGGGTTCGTTCCGGCACGAAAAGTGCGCCGACAAACAGCGTTCCAAGGGTGAACGCGCGGCCTATCCGGTATGATTTTCGGAACGGAACTGAACGGAACGAAAGCTATCCGGTACAGTGTGAACAAAGCCTTAGATCTTACCCCCATTATACTCACATTTATGGCTAATTATAGACTCCATACTAGTCACTTGTTTGCACATGTAAATACTAGTGCGATCCCAACTTGGTCACTTACAGTGTTCAGAAAAATACATACATATACAACAGATATATTCAAACGAAGCAGGCAGAACACCCCACCAGACATATTGAGGAGTACCCCCCTCGGGTATGAATTGACAAAACGTTCCAATGCAGACGTCTTATTTCCTTTGCAGTGGGAATGTACCTGGCATTCTGCAGCGTCTGCATTGCAAGTTACATGGTTAATTTAGCAATTGCTGTTTTTGGCGGGATAAAGTTCTCTTTCTTCTGCTGCAAAGCCAAGGGAATCTTTCGGGAATTGTTTGCCACGTAGTTCCTTTCTTTCACTTTGAAAAGTAGAAGGATCTGACGGCGACTGCAGTCGCAGCGGGTGCCACATTTGCAGCACTTGACGCGTTCTTTTTTCGGGGTGCTGATGGTGTAGCTTTCGGTGCGGTTGTGCAATTTTAGCCAAATTTGTAAGAATATACATATTATATTGCCATGTAATATATCATAATTTTATTCTTTTAATATGCCGTCTTGACACATTAATAAAGTCATTATTACAGTTGATGATTGACAACTAGCAACTGGCGCGTGCATACGTATAGTTTTTTGCCATTGCCCGCCAAATTCCCGCGCTTTAGTCGATCAGAAGGAAAAGAGCTAGCTAGAGAAGGCCCACGGCGAGAAAAATGATTGGCTCTGAACGTGCCTGGACTTCTGGTTTTCTCAGTACGGATACAAGCTCGCAATCATTTGCGAAGGGAGACGCTTTTCAGCCATTTCAATTATTTTAGCTTTACATTTCACATTTCCAGACGCGTGGGCAGACGTTTTGAAAATGTGATTCCATTCTAGTCACTCTGCCGGTTAATCTTTCAAAATGAGACCCCATTATAGTCACACATGTCTTGAAAATGCGACACTATCCAGCCGCACATCCCCGTTAGGACATTACTAAGCAATACCCTCCCTCCACCTCCGGGACAGAAATGGTCTTAAACTAAATCTACTTCAACAGCGTCCAGACGGGAGCCGTCGTCAAGTGCTGGTGGATGTTCCTGGCAAATGCTGCAAGGAATGCAGTAAGTTGTGCTGTGTGTATGTGATTTCAGAGACCACCCCAGCTGCACAGCACACCTGTGTGTATGTGATTTCAGAGAACACTCCCAGCTGCACAGCATACCTGTGTGTATGTGATTTCAGAGAACACTCCCAGCTGCACAGCATACCTTTCAAAACTATTTGCTATTAACTTTTACGGCTGATTGCTGGCTGATGGCTGTTAGGTTTTAGGATGTGGTTGTTGTGATTGTTTGCTGTTGGATGTTGGATGTTGGATGTTGTCCTTTGGCTGTCGGTCGTTGATCGTTAGTAGTTGATTGCTGGTTATTGTTGGTTGTTGATAACAACAACAACAACAACAACATTCTTTATTTGACCCTAAATTTATATCATTACATAAATAAAAAATTAAAATAAATAAGGGTACAGGGCGTCCAAGAAAACCATGTTGATTGTTGGCTGTTGATTGTTGGCTGTTGGTTGTTGGCTGTTTATTGTTGGCTGTTGATTGTTGGCTGTTGATTGTTGGTACATGTTGATTGTTGGTTGTTGGTTGTTGGTTGTTGGTTGTTGGTTGTTGATACATGTTGATTGTTGGCTGTTGGCACTTGGATGTTGTCCTTTGGCTGTCGGTCGTTGATTACTGGTTGCTGGTTATTGTTGTAGGGGCCGCGTAACACGGGGGCTATTGTCCCTCCCCACTTTTTTCACCGTCCACCACTTTTTTCACCTTCCAAAGCAGCCTGTTATAACCATTTCAGAAGCTGTAAATTTCAAAATTATGCGAGAGCTTCACTGCACCCTCGGAGTTCACCCCCCCCCCCCCAACTTTAAATAGCTTCCGGGCCCCTGTGTTGGTTGTTGATACATGTTGATACATGTTGATTGTTTGTTGTTGGTTGTTGCTACCATGACCTCATTTTTATAATGATAATAATATTTTTAAAAAGTATATAGTACTGATCAACAGCGCCTTACAAACAAATTACAAATACAGTTTTAATTATTGAAAGCTTCCTGAAAAAGAAAAGTCTTAAGTCTTTTTTTAAAAAAGATTGATTGATTTGATAGTACGAAGAGATGCAGGTAGTTTGTGAAGCGGCTGCAGTGAATGATCTAGCTCCAAGTGTTGGCAACGTTTTACATTTTGGATATACCAGAAGAAACCTGTCATTTGAGCGTACACTGTACGAAGACTTAGTCTTAACAGCATAATGTATATTTACGTTGTAGTTCCTTTATTGTACACATGCTGTGCTGTATGCGCAAATTGGGAGATGACACTATAACAGTTGCTGACGTTTATTTTGTTCTTGTTACAGAGGATGAAACAGAGCTTGGATGTGGCCCACAAGAGTTCGCCTGTGGTGTGAATCGCTGTATACCACTGAAGTGGAAATGTGACGGCAGCATTCAGTGCAAGGAAAATGGTCGGGACGAGGAGTGCTGTAAGTCAGCAGAATAGGACGTAATTGGATATTGTGGGATTCAGGGTCATCAACCTTAATATCAAACAATTTTCATCAATCGTATCATCCATTGGTTAACAATCATATAATCAATAATGAATCTATTAATGGTTATTAATGAAAGCCTCGTTAACATAATTACAAGTAGTTTTAACGCTGAAAATGTTTAAAAATGTAAGGGAGTCACTTAGGGTTTCTAATAACCTAATAATTTAATCCTATAACTACAGAAACAGTTTAATAAATATATTTTTCAATAAAATTATATTTTTCTTTATAAACTTACCATGACCCAACCTCGGTCCCAGGGCCTTCTCTGCCCTCTTCTGAGGGAAGACCCTGGCAAACAGCAAATCGCATAATCCCGAAACCTCCCCAAATCCTAGAAATTTTTAATTAAATCAAAATGGCAAACTTGTCTCCAAAGCTTTTGTTCTTGTCAACCTTGGGAACCAACGGAATAGCAAAGAACGTGTTCCAGCACTGTGTCTTTCAAGACGGATCAAATTAAGCTCATACATTTTAGCTTACATTGCTCAAGCACTGAATTCAGTCAAAACTAAACAATTAGTGATGTGCCCTAGGTTATATGTGTACTTAAAGCTATATATGGAATGACGGCGAATGGTAACAGTGAAAAAACAACACATCTACGTACATTACCGTACTTATCTCAATTGAGTACAGAGAACTCACTGGCAAGTTCTGTTCCAGGTCCTACCCAACCACCCACAACAGTTCCAACCACAATCCCCAATACCTGCCCTCCTCCGCTGGTACCAGCAACCTGCAAACCCAAGTGTCCAGTTCAGTGCCACTTCCTACCCCAGTGCAGCCCCGGAGGATCGTTCGATTGTGCTCCGGGATGTGTCTGTCCTCAGGGTACCGTGTGGGACGGAGTGACATGTCGACGGCCATCCTCTTGTCAGTGCGTGGACGATAATGGGTATATCCGCAAGGTAAGCACCGGTATGCATGCAAAACAACAATAGAAATAGGAACAATAACAAAACAACAACAACAACAACAACAGCAACAATAAACAACAACAAAAATTACGACAGCAAGAACTTTTCCCCCTGATCATCTTAGATGAGCGAGGTCTCCTCCATAAATATTATTATTATTATTATTATTACAACAACAACAACAACATCATTTATTGGTATTTGACCTTTACACACGTGTGTATATTTTTCTTCGAACAGCCAGGAGAGAAGTGGTCCAATCCGCATAACAAGTGTCAAAACTGTACTTGCTTTGACAATGATGTAAAATGCTACGACTTACCTTGCCCGCAACTATCATGTCAGGTAACATTTTGATAAGGTCTTTGTCAATTGAACATCAAAATGAATCTCAGTCTGATGAAGTAATGAATATTATCTACAGGTGTCGCAACAACAAGTTCTTCCAGGGAATTGCTGCCCCGTCTGTGTCTTATCAACCACACAACCACCAACCACCACCCAGACACCTAGGCCACCAACCACCACCAAGAAACCTCGGCCACCATCCACAACCCAGACACCTAGACCACCAACCACCACCAAGAAACCTCGGCCACCATCCACAACCCAGACACCTAGGCCACCAACCACCACCAAGAAACCTCGGCCACCAACCACAACCCAGACACCTAGACCACCAACCACCACCAAGAAACCTCGGCCACCAACAACAACCCAGACACCTAGACCACCAACCACCACCAAGAAACCTCGCCCACCATCCACAACTCAGACACCTAGGCCACCAACCACCACCAAGAAACCTCGGCCACCAACCACAACGCAGACACCTCGACCTCCAACAACCACCAAGAAACCTCGGCCACCATCCACAACCCAGACACCTCGGCCACCAACCACCAGTCAGCCACCTCAGCCACCAACCACAACACAGCCACCAAAGCCACCAACCACAACACAGCCACCTAAGCCACCAACCACCACTCAGGGTCCTCAGCCACCAACCACCACTCAGCCACCTCAGCCACCAACCACCACTCAGCCTCCTCAGCCACCAACCACTACTCAGCCACCAACCACTACTCAGCCACCAACTACCACTCAGCCACCTCAGCCACCAACCACAACACAGCCACCTAAGCCACCAACTACCACTCAGCCTCCTCAGCCACCAACAACAACACAGCCACCTAAACCACCAACCACAACACAGCCACCAAAGCCACCAACCACCACTCAACCTCCTCAGCCACCAACCACCACTCAGCCTCCTCAGCCACCAACCACCACTCAGCCTCCACAGCCACCAACTACCACTCAACCACCTAAGCCACCAACTACCACTCAGCCTCCTCAGCCACCAACCACAACACAGCCACCTAAGCCACCAAACACAACACAGCCACCAAAGCCACCAACCACCACTCAACCTCCTCAGCCACCAACCACAACACAGCCACCTCAGCCACCAATCACAACACAGCCACCAAAGCCACCAACCACCACACAGCCTCCACAGCCACCAACCACCGCTCAGCCACCTCAGCCACCAATCACAACACAGCCACCAAAGCCTCCAACCACCACTCAGCCTCCTAAGCCACCAACCACCACTCAACCACCTAAGCCACCAACTACCACTCAGCCACCTCAGCCACCAATCACAACACAGCCACCAAAGCCACCAACCACCACTCAGCCACCTAAGCCACCAACCACTACTCAGCGTCCTCAGCCACCAACCACCACTCAGCCTCCTCAGCCACCAACCACAACACAGCCACCTCAACCACCAACCACCACACAGCCACCTAAGCCACCAACCACCACTCAGCCTCCTCAGCCACCCACCACCACTCAGCCCCCTCAGCCACAAACTACAACCCAGCCTCAAAGCACCGCACAGCCTCCAACAACTACCCAGATTCCTACTTGTGGTAAGTAATTTGCATTAACCAGAGATAAACATTTTTTTGAAAGACTTGCGATAATAGTATTTCGTATAAATAGCGTGCGGTGTTGTATTTTCGTCTAACTCTAGTTGGGCCACAGATGTTTGTGAGAGGTTCATGTTATGGCTGATGCTGCAGTCACAATGTCGTCACCGAGTGGTTGTTTGGTAAATTATTCTCTCTAATATGTAATTAGAAGAATTGCATTATTCTAAGAATTACAACGATCAATGAGCCGTCATGTGAAGTGTACTCTATAATAATGATAATAATAATAATAATGTCATAATATTCGCTAAAATTATTTGTATAGATACATATATGATCCTGGATAAAAAGACTAAAAATATGTTTTAAACTTTGTCCGAACGTTTTCGACTTTTACAAACGGAAACGTTCGGACATAGTTTAAAACATCATATTTTTAGCCTTTTTATCATATATGTATCTATACAATAATAATATAATGATAATAATAATAATAATAATAATAATAATAATAATAATAATAATAATGTAAGTTATTGCATCGTGTGAAATAACTTC
>JANVCJ010087152.1:0-10701 GCA_026413505.1 Epizoanthus ramosus
TCTCTCTCTCTCTCTCTCTCTCTCTCTCTCTCTCTCTCTCTCTCTCTCTCTCTCACACACACACACACACACACACATGAACACACACTTCCACACCCACACCTGCATACACATCCACATCGACAGGGTCATGTAGCAGCTCGTTGAAGCGGCGCTCTGATTGGATAATCAAACAATGACTAAAACCTAAAATACAATAACCAAAACCAAAAAAAACAAAAGGAGCTGCTTTGAGAACGACCACAATAAGAGACAATAGAGCTGCTACACTACTGCATCCACGGCATGCCATGCCATACCATGCCATACCACACCATACCATGCCATGCCATGCCATACGATATCATACCACACCACACCAAACCAACATCAACACATAGCGTGGTTTTATCGGCATTTGCAGCTGGACGGACCTCCTTTGTATGTGTTTGCTCTTCTAACAATGGACCATTCAATCTGGAAGTTCCCATCTAAGTATTCGGAGATGGCAGTGTTTGTGCTGCAAATGACAAATTCGGCGAGTGTCGAAGTGGCAGTAGAATATTTTTACCAATTCCAAATTCAAGTTAACATTTTGCCGCTATTTGTATAATCGGCAGTTTGATAAAAACTGATGATATGATGAAGTATAGAACTGCACTTACCTTCTGCCAAGTTATAAAATCCTGCACAAGTTTGTCGAGGTCTACTCGATTAAACGGTTTCGTGTTTACCAACTTTGAATCTGTTGAAATGGAGATGTTGACACTGCGATACTTGAATATTACTTAATATTTGTTCAGCTAAAAAGCTAGAGACAATACTTGCTCCAATTTGCAATGATTTGTCATTTGAACAGATTGGAGCCTTGCGGATACGTTAGAGAGTTCAGTGTCTTTGGCAATAAATCTGAATGCACGTTTGATTTCCTATTCAAAATAAAAACTCACGGTGTGTTTCCGTTGCCACTTTCCATGGCTGATTTATGTTTATTAATATAGCAGTCCGGTTGACTTTCTGGGGGCCGAAGTAAATTCATATAGCCAGACCGACATGATAGAAAACCTGTATTGTATCTACATATATATATATATTCATAAATTTCAGTATAAAGTTTCAACTGACAATTCAATACATGAATACTTGCCTTGCATTTTGTTGAACTGAATTCATGCGCTTCACAGGCACAGACATTTCCCATTCGTTTTCCAACTCATTCCGAAGGTAACAAGGTTGTAATTGTGTTTTAGAAATATCAGTTTAAAATTTCAAACGTTTGCATTAGTGTCCGCGACTCGGTTTAATCTATCTAGAAGTAGAAAAGTTTCCTAGATCTTCTGCTAATCTGCATCTAGAATCTGCATATGTCGTGTCATTGCATCGCGCGCTCCTATCCGATCATCCGATCCAGGAACCGAATCAAGCTCAGTTTCCCGCCAAAATGGAGCATGGTGTGCGTGCTTGGGATAATTTGGCGGGAACAGGGGCGGGAAATAGATATGACCAACCGCGACACCCCCAGTTTCCGCTACTTTCCATATGTTGATATATGGAAAGTGATGACGTCATCAACATTACCAACTTTTTTCAGTCACCCAAGAAGTATTTTCGGTAAGTTAAAATATCCTATCCCACACGCACAGTATATAAACGGGGTTTCAACGTTCTTGGTAACGTTGTTTTAGTTCAGTGTCCTCTCGACCCGGCTAGTCTTTTGCTTTCCATGAAAGTGCACTATAAGGAATCATTACAAGTATCTAGACTACGAGCAGTCCCTATTTTCCCTCCGTAATCCATCGGAGAGTTGGCGAAAAAAGACGGCGCGCCGGCGAGAGGGAGAATGGGGCGAGAGAAAAGAGAGTGGGATGGGGAGCAGAGAGGGCGGGCTGTTCTTTTCCTCGAACCATTCTTCTCGTCTTTCGCGCGCTGTACGATCGTATTTTCGCCAACTCTCGACGGATTACGGAGGAAAATAGGGTCTGCTCGTAGTCTACATTCATGGTGCTCACTGACTAATGATAACAACATTCCAGGAGTTTTCCAGTTCTCCAGGGTAAAATATTTATTTTTCCAGGACCCAATCAGCTTTCCGGTCGAAGCGAAACGGGAAAAAAATGACCAAAATCCCTAGAAAAGAACTTCGTGAAATTGAGTCTACATAAAATACCGCAAAAAGTACAAGGATGAGTCAGATGCTTCTGCAGGTTTTGGTTTGTTTGTTTGTTGACAATTTTTCCACAAAATCCAGGAGTTTTCCAGGAGTACTCCAGGAGTACAGGGAAATTATCTGTCTTTCCAGGAGTTTTCCAGGGCCCTGGAAGAAAATTTCAAAATCCCAGGAGTTTTCCAGGAATTCCAGGAGTAGTGAGCACCATGTATATTGTATCTGAGCCGTCGTATCCTAACCACATACCACTCCATGCAACTGTGCACAGGAATTACCGAGCAACAAACATTTTATTTTGCAACAACAGCAACATAATGTAACAGCATTGATATATAGGCTTATAATACCGTAAGAAACTAAAGCAAAAATGTAGTAATGTTTGATCTTGCAACTTTTGAAATATATTTACTCCCAGATTGAAGGAGGAGCTTCGCTCCGAAAACGTTTTCTGTTTCCTGGTAATACATTAGAAACTTTAAATCAAATATATGCAAACCGTCCATAACGAGAACTCGGAAACTTCCGTTTATCGTATACTACTGTTCACTAGCACAGTTGAACTACAAACCACCACACAAAAAGATATATAAATATACTTTGTGACTCACTACTACCAGAAACTTTGTCTCCAATTTCAAGTCAAATTACTGATGTAATATTGTCTTTCCACATCAATTTTGGCCACTACTAGTGTTCTCCCCAGCATCTTGACAAAGACAGGGGGCATCTCAGTTTTATAGCCTCACTACTAAATAGTGGGGTTACGATATATAACTCAGTTCAAAGGTCCACAGCTATAGATACTTAGACACTGGTTGAAAACTATAAATAACAAAAGGGCAACGTTTTCTAAAGTTAAATCTATATATAAATAACCACATTGCATTTTGAATACCGTTTCTTGTATCTATAGCATTCGCTTCCTATAAGCACATATATCATAGTTTTCTTGTGTAAACATTCTTGTATGTTCCTATATTAACTATTCCCAAATCTATTAAAGATGTCTGAACACAGTTATACAGCTATTTCAATACCAAACACCAAAGTAATTGTGTCTAGCTTCCTCGGTCTCCCAAACACCACACAGAAGTAGCAAAGTACGTTTATAAACACTGCCGATCAGATTTGATTGAATAGCATTCAGTATTTAGGAAAACATACATGCTTGAGAGCTGAGAATTGTGCTTTGTGTATTACCTTTTTCGAAATAGCTGTATCAGGATACGCTTTGCTCTGCTTTAAGATTGATATTTTTACCACGACAACGTAATATCTCTGATTAATACTAGCCCTCTCTTCAACTTCTAGTATTGCAAAATACATAGAAAATTAAACTAGATTTCGAGAAACCCAAATATTTTAAGAATATTAAGGCGGTTTAGTAATGTAAATGGTTGCCATGGAAACATCTTTAAAAAATATTTTTTCGATAAATGTTGTCAGTGACACAATATCCAGTTATGAGTTAAAAATAAATTAATATTGAATTTGCTTGGATAGTTATTTCGGGTGTCCAACCACTGTGAACTAGTTTAATTCCTCTCTTTCAGTTAAATTATCGTATTCGCACCTAAAGTGGAAATACATGTAAAGGGTTTGTTGTTGTTGTTGTTGTGTATTGAGCTGGCTTTATATAGAGTTGTGTTCGGTGAAGTTTGTTGTAAGATTTATCCCGTCAACCCTCTGTTAATATTAGGTTGTATTAATTTCTCTTCGATTTTCAATTTCTACACTATGTGATGTCGAAGACATCTGCAAACAGGAATTGAACACACTGGTACACACACATACATTACATGCTTATAGTCCTTACGTAGACTAAATGTCACACAGCACATTGAAAACACGGCGTTCTCCCTCGCCCAAGTTTCCGACGGCTGTGTTTTTTCATTACCAAGAGGAATTAACCTCTTATCACGCCCTTTCGGTAGCAATAACTATAGGACAGGCATTGCAACTAGGACTACGTATCCCTTGCAACGATCCTTAGTACAGGCGAAGTTTATATTATTTTCAAGTTAATTATTATAAGTGAATAACCAGTTACGAACCTAGGGATAACGAGTCCTATTCAATATTGTACAAATTGAAGTCTTTTAAACCCAGATGACTTTAAACTTGGGTATTATACGAAGTACGTAGCAAGTAGATATCAGATCCACTCGTACTACAACTACAGTGTTTTTCTTCCGACTGTTCTTCCTTGTCTTACTAGTTCACATTGATAAAATTAGCAGTTACGCCTCATCTACAGCGAGTTCCTGGTGATGTTCCACACACTTGTACTGTCCACAGGAACAGTCTGGCATGAACCAATTGATAGCATGGGGGAGTGAAATAATTTCAATTCACTTCTACGCAAAAATAAATTTACCCAAAACTCTTTCTTTCACTCCCACTAAAGTACTGATCAAACAATTATCATTAATTTTATACTTATTGACTTTTTACGTACCTTTAACCCTAACCTCTCCAGCATTCATTCCGCCAATACTATTAACTTACATGGCCACATTCATCAAGTAGATCATCCTAGATTATTCCAACCTCATCTCTTACGTTTTCTCACAGGCACATCAACATTATCCAGGGGCCCGAGAGAACACTTTAGTTTCGTCATAAAACCACTGGCAGCACAAAACTGCTCAAATTCGTTAAGTTAGGCGACATGTTACCCGTTTCAAAATACGGAGATTAACTTAATTTGTACATTGTCCCTTGTATAAAACAACTACCTGACAATATAAACCCGAACACAGCGCCATTCGACTCGCTGCTTCACGTCTTCTCCAGTGTAGGAAACACTATTCGTTATTCGCACTTCAATTCATGCCGCTTCCCTACAACACGCACAGGAACCCTCTCTCCGCAACTTGTCTATCAAGTAATTATATACCAATGCCAAGCCAGACACGTTGGACAAATGGAACTCAGATCATAGATTATACGGCCATGTAGATATTATCTGATCATTTCGTTTGAACTGCGTCAGCAGGCAAGAGCAATGATTAAGTTCGCACACATTTCCAAGAACTCCATGGTATGATGGCTTCCCGAGTGGCTTCCTTCTCCACTGCCAGCATCTCTCAGGCTACTGAACGACGAGTTGGCCGAGGATCTGCGCGACGATCTACCAGATGCCGGCTCTATCTGGTCATCTGGAGACGGTAAACTCTTGTAGTCCAGCAGGTAGCTCTTATGATCGACTTGGTACAGCTGCAAAGCGATTTTGGTCTTGGATCGCAAAGACAGGAATGCAGCAGTTAATTGTTAATTATTTTTTAAATAGATTGCCTTATATGTGTATCCAGTCAGCCCCGTTTGCATGAACTGTACATGTCTAGAGGTAGTTAGATAATAGCAAATTAATAGTTGACGGGAATAATAACAATACAGGCACACATGTCTCCCCCCTTCTCATTCCTGATCATTTCCTATCATTAGACATGTTATGCCACATAGAGAATGATGAGGACTGATGGATTATTGATTCTCATCATAATGCATGCTATTCAAATCATGTCTATAATGTTGTAAGAACTCTACCTTCTTCCCAGTGACGCCATTGCAACTGATAACACGTAGATGGAAAGGATTAATAATCTTCCACTCCTGTTGATGAAGGTTGATGAAATAAACATGAGGGGCAGGAGAGGTGAAGATGGGGAAATGAGTTGTGCTGACCTACATGCATTGTGTACTGGTTTGATTTGAAGTTGTCACTATCCTGCCAGAGGTGGATCCAATGGGAGGGCTGAGGGGGTTGCAATCCCCTTTTTGAGACAGGTCTTCCAGAGTCCAGTCCACCTGGGGCCTACAGTCCTTTGCCGCCCTCTCATACTTACAACCCACCTCTCCCCCTCCCCCCTTTTAGAAAATCCTGGATCCACCTCTGCCTCCAGTCCCCTAACTTAGCCAACTATTCAGTTACAACGTCAACAAACTCAAAATAACAACTTTTCAAATTTCTATTAACAGTTTTTAAAAGGCAGATTATCTGTATATATAGATATTAAATTTATACTTTCAAAATGGGTTGAAAAAATACCAGTTACCGAGGTCACTTAAACATTCCAATAACAAAACTCTATATAATTTATTAACATTAATTTTACTATTTGCAATGTTCCCCAATACAAGTTCTTAATCTTATATCTATCCTTGAAAGCAAAGCAAGCTCATCTGACTCGTAAATAATAACTACAAACAAACAAACACTTACATAACCCAGTGACAGCATTGCTCTGTAAACTTCTGACATTATGTCATTTGGCTTACTCTGAGATCGTATACCTGAAACAGAATGTTGTAGATTCATTATTTAATTGTTTTACAACACTGTGGAAAACTTGGGCTTGACTACGTCACACATACAGTACCAGAGAAAATTTGGGCAAGTAGAAAATCAATGTTACTGTTCAACGAAGGCGTTGCCGATATATAAATGATGGTGACATTATGATAATAATCAGTACACCTTGTTGGCTGTGTATCTTGACTTTTCAGGTTCGACTACTGACACCCACATTATTTTTCCCCTTCAATGTCTATCTGCTTTTTAACAGACTTCCTCTGTTATAGCACAGCACAGCCTAGCATGCTCTCCATTATCTTGCTATAATGAATTCTTGCTTTTGATTATAAGAATTACTACACGATAATACACTAGTCACACAGAAGCAATTACATACTCATCCCATACTACCCCTCATTCCTGACTGCTGATAACAATTCCTGCACTCAACCATACTGTCTCACACTCTTACTACAAAGGCCACAAAACGTCCAGCAGATAAAACATGTACAAATAATAACTTGACAAGTGTCAGGGCAAGTATAGTTTAATAGTGAAATTAAAAGATATTACAGTGTTCAGTGATACATACCAAGGTGCCACTTCGGTCTTTTTCCTTGTGCCAGTTTGTGGTAAGGGTACTTTTTGGTTGGTGTGGTGGGTACAGAACCAACTATTGAGACTAGGTAAATGATGTAGACATAGTCTGTCAAGCCTCATAAATGTGGCAGCTTAAAAACTCAAATAAGGATTTTACCACATGCCAGAAAAGGCAGCATCATATAATACAACACATCATAGTGCTCACAGCACAGCGTAGCACAGCATAGCACAGCACAGCACAGCATGGCACAGCATAGCACAGCACAGCACAGCACAGCATGGCACAGCATAGCACAGCACAGCGCAGCATGGCACATCATAGCACAGCACAGCGCAGCATGGCACATCATAGCACAGCACAGCACAGCATAGCACAGCACAGCACAGCATGGCACAGCATAGCACAGCACAGCGCAGCATGGCACATCATAGTGCTTAGAGCACAGCGTGGCACAGCATAGCACAGCACAGCATAGCACAGCATGGCACATCATAGTGCTTAGAGCACAGCGTGGCACAGCATAGCACAGCACAGCATAGCACAGCATGACACATCATAGTGATCACAGCACAGCATGGCACAGCATAGCACAGCACAGTGCAGCATGGCACAGCATAGCACAGCACAACATAGTGCTCACAGCATAGCATGGCACAGCATAGCACAGCACAGCATAGCACAGCACAGCATGGCACAGCATAGCACAGCACAGCATGGCACAGCATAGCACAGCATGGCACAGCATAGCACAGCACATCATAGTGCTCACAGCACAGCATGGCACAGCATAGCACAGCACAGCACAGCACAACATGACACATCATAGTGCTCACAGCACAGCATGGCACATCATAGTGCTCACAGCATAGCTTGGCACAGCATAGCACAGCACAGCATGGCACATATTGCTCACAGCACAGCATGGCACAGTATAGCACAGCATAGCACAGCACAGCGCAGCATAGCACAGCATGGCACATCATAGTGTTCACAGCACAGCACAGTTTATGAGTGTTTGTACACTATTATGTGTTACCCTCATGAAATAAAGACTTTACTTACTTACAGCATGGCACAGTATAGCACAGCACAGCATAGCACAACACAACATAGCACAGCATAGCACAGCAGAGCACAGCATGGCACAGCATAGCACAGCATGACACAGTGCTCACAGTACAGCATGGCACAGCATAGCACAGCACAGCATAGCACAGCACAGCATGGCACATCATAGTGCTCACAGCACAGCGTGGCACAGCATAGCACAGCACAGCATGGCACAGTATAGCACAGCACAGCATGACACAACATAGTGCTCACAGCACAGCATGGCACAGTATAGCACAGCACATCATAGCAAAGCATGGCACAGCATAGCACAGCATGACACAGTGCTCACAGCACAGCATGGCACATCATAGTGCTCACAGCACAGCATGGCACAGCATAGCATAGCACAGCACAGCATGGCACATCATAGTGCTCACAGCACAGCATGAAACATCATAGTGCTCACAGCACAGTGTGGCACAGCATAGCATAGCACAGCACAGCATGGCACATCATAGTGCTCACAGCACAGCGTGACACAGCATAGCACAGCACAGCATGGCACATCATAGTGCTCACAGCACAGCACAACACAGCATGGCACAGCACAGCATGACACATAGTGATCACAGCACAGCATGGCACAGCATAGCACAGCATAGCACAATAGCACAACACAGCGCAGCATGGCACAGCATAGCACAGCACATCATAGTGCTCATGGCACAGCAGAGCACAGTGCAGCATGACACATCATAGTGCTCACAGCACAGCATGGCACAGCATAGCACAGCACAGTGCAGCATGGCACAGCATAGCACAGAACAGCATGGCACATCATAATGCTCACAGCACAGCGTGGCACAGCATAGCACAGCATAGCGCAGCATGGCACAGCATAGCACAGAGCAGCATGGCGCATCGTAGTGCTCACAGCACAGCATGGCACAGCATAGTACAGCACAGCATGGCACATCATAGTGCTCACAGCACAGCGTGGCACAGCATAGCACATCATAGCACAGCACAGCAAAGCATGGCACAGCATAGCACAGCACAGCACAGCATGACATATCATAGTGCTCACAGCACAGCATGGCACAGCATAGCACAGCACAGTGCAGCATGGCACAGCATAGCACAGCACATCATAGCACAGCACAGCATAGCACAGCACATCATAGTGCTCACAGCACAGCATGGCACAGCATAGCATAGCACAGCACAGCATAGCACAGCACAGCATGGCACAGCATAGCACAGCACATCATAGTGCTCACAGCACAGCATGGCACAGCATAGCATAGCATAGCACAGCACAGCATGACACATCATAGTGCTCACAGCACAGCATGGCACAGTATAGCACAGCACAGTACAGCATGGCACAGCATAGCACAGCATGACACATCATAGTGCTCACAGCACAGCATAACACAGCGTTGCATAGCATTGCACAGTACTGTACAGAATAACGAAGTACAGAGCAGATAAGCACAACGCAGCACAGAACATTAGCAGCATAGAACATGTCAGGTCAGCACAGCCCAGAATGCAACAACAGAGCAATTGGATTGGCAGACCAGTGCAGAACAGACCTGGGCACAGTACAGTACGGCGTAGCATAGCACTGCAGCTCAACCTAACCTTAGCCCAACCTGCCCAACAGGGCCCAACCTAGCCCAGCCCTACCCAGCCAAATCCAGCCCAACCGACAGAACAATACCGCCCTGCAAGAAACAGCACAGCACATTAACAGAATAGCTTAAAATACCATTCATAGCACTGTCAGCTTGATTTCTGGAGTGGTTTTTGAGCAGTTTGATTTGAATCAATGAAAATGATTCAAATATTAATATTCTTAGGGTTGAACTGAGTTGCTGCTACAACCAAGGAGTCAGGGGTTAAAAATCCGCTGGCCTGACATGAACACTAACATCTACATGACTTCTGAATTCATGACTAACTTCATGAACTACTAACTAACTTACTGAGAAGTTGAGAAAAGTTACATATGATACAGTATGTACATAATTATATGCATGAATCGTTTCCCTTTGCGAAACCTATTTTGTCCACAAACAAACCCCAGACTGCTCTACCTGTTCTTGTTTTCTCTGGTGGACTTGGGCTTTGCGATGATGGAGTCTACAAATCACAAACAACAGAACCATTTAATTATTAAAGAAAATCTATTATTAATAATAAATATGTATAAAGTATTCCAGTTTGGAAACAAATTTTTGAAATTAAAGAATAAATATCATCATGAATTGATAATTATTATTAAGTAGGTGCTCTTACAGGTACATTTACGTAAGTTGGATCTTTCATCTGAAATGCAGAAGTTGGCGGTGAGACCGAAGTGTAAAAGTTCTGAATTCCTTCCATTCCCTTAGCTGCAAATAGAATATTATAGTTAATAAATATTCTTAACAATGGCACTCTAAATATACAATGTATTATTATTATTATATGTATAGTGTAATAATTGATCAACATTTGAATTGGAACTTGCATATTAAGGATATTGCACAAAAGATAGCTAAATCAATAGGTATACTTTTCAAAGCTAGGCATTATCTCCATGTGGACTCTCTG
>JANVCJ010087163.1:0-10697 GCA_026413505.1 Epizoanthus ramosus
CCTATACAACAACGTCAGATTTTAACATTAGGAAATCCTATGCAACAACGTCAGATTTTAACATTAGGAAATCCTATACAACAACGTCAGATTTTAACACTAGGAAATCCTATGCAACAACGTCAGACGTTTAACATTAGGAAATCCTATACAACAACGTCAGATTTTAACATTAGGAAATCCTATGCAACAACGTCAGATTTTAACATTAGGAAATCCTATGCAACAACGTCAGACGTTTAACATTAGGAAAACCTATGAAACAACATCATACATTGAACATTAAACATTATTAAGCAAATCCTTTGCAGCAAAGTCAGACGTTAAAAATTACATTAGGAGAGCCTAATATGTTATAACATCAGACGTTGGACTAACGCCCGAAATCCAGCAACTGTCACCTGGTCTTGCGTGATCTGGTCTGATCTACAGGTAGAGTCCAGACTAGTCCGTCAAGTCTACATGTAGTCTGGTCTTATCTGGTCTAAACTATATTCTAGTCTGGTGTAGTCTAGAGTCAAGTCTGTTCAGACCGTCTGCAAGTTCAATCATTACTATGAGTCTTATACCATGGCTTCATCCTTGCAGTTATATCCTCCATGTCTTGGCGAATCTCATCTACCGAGGAAACAGAGAACAAACAAATTAACTGAAATGATCTTTGCATAATCCATGCACATGTAGTGCCTTTCATAAATAATCAAGGCTAAGTAAGACTCAAATGCACTTTACTGTACGATAGTTTAATTAAAATGAAAATGCTGTAATTACATTGAAAAAATCAAATGGGAATCATTATAATTTGTTTTTTTTTTCAAAAATGAGTAGTATTTGATCTGTTTAAAAGTTTATATATAAAAGTAATGTTCAAATCTTATATATATAGTATTGTTTGGCAATAAAGATGTTGTCGCAACGGAAGAACAAGGTACAGATATATTTGGGACATATCATGCAAACGATCGAAAAATTGAGAAACCTTCAGTGTCAGCATCAGTGTTTTCCAAAAGCCACAAAACACAAACAACGTTGATACCCTGTTTCAATTAATTGAGAGGCAACACATATCTTGCTCACTTTAGCCTTGCAATACAGTTCAACTAAAAACACTAACAAGACAACAGCACGATCACTGGTTGTGATGTCCATTTCAATTCTTTAGTGCATAACGTTTCATGCATCAACTCTAAGTGCTGCACTGCAAGGAACAGCTGCTGACTGGCCACGGCAGACACATAGCAACAAAAATCTTTGGTATGTAATTGTAAATCATACTGGTACTTATTCACTTACAGGTTGATTCCAGCCGGAACAGATTGAGATTCCTCAAGAGGTAGTCATGGAGGGTCAAGAACTGGAGATTTAACTTGGGTAGGGCTAAACAATCTGCAGGCCAAAACACTTATATTATAACTTTGAAGGGACAGCTTTTGGGGTCCACTATACCAACATTTCACTTGTGAAAATATGTTTCACGCTGCATAACTAAATAGTCCTTAATTGAATAATGTATTCCAAATCACCCATAATTCAAACAGGTTCTACATGTATACAGGGTTCCCAACCTGAACATGAAACTTCCAAGTTCGATTCCCAGCAAATTCAAGGACCTTATGCGGCAACTTAAACTTGAACGTTTTTCATATTTTTAGGTAAACATCAAACCAAACTCACTGGCTTCTGAACTTGTCCATTTTAAATCAAAGGTTTTAACACAGTTTAATAATTTCCTGTGCACCAGACATTTCGAGAATTTTCAAGGACTTCCAACGATTTCCAAAGACTTTTCAGGCCTGGATTTTTTTTTCAAATTCAAGGACTTTCCAGGATTTTCAAGGATCATGGGAGCCCTGTGTATGTTGAGTAACCATGGCGAATTATTTCAGACAAGTAGAAACAACACATGAGTAAAGCAGACTAACAAAAGGGGGCTTGCAACAAGGAAAATATTATTTTGCTGATCAACAAATTGGTAAGGAAGATGGAGGTCTACATCTGTAGCACACCACAGCGTAGAGTATATAGGAGTTGTGAGTTGGGAAGATGTCAAGATTGTAGTCAAGGAAGTGGCTTACCACAAAGTAAAGTCCAACAAAAGAATTGAATCTTTGCATGAAAAACACAATGGGAGAGGAGGACAACCTGATGCGTGGAAACCAGTTCCTGGAAAGGACTCGGAGACTCGCCTGCTTATGACATTATTAGACCTATTTCTAGATTTATTTGTAATCCAATGGTGGATGTTATATAATCCACTTTTGAGGAACTGGGTCGTGAACACCTAAACACCACCATGGGACTCAATACATATACAGAAAATAAAATTATTGCTTGGTATCAGTAATGAAAGGCACAACAAAACAGCAACAATGTCAAATTGGTGTTTGAGAGAAGAAAGAACTGCAAAAATCTTCAGATCGAGGGATGTCGAATAACGGTGAACGTTAACAAATGAAAATAGCAACATGATCATTGCATTAATGTAGTTCTTACCTTCACCAGAATAGTATTCCGTGGGAACAATATTAGGATCCCAGAGAATCTGCAAAGCAGAAGGGAACAATCAGTAATAGTATCAGCGAAAGATGAACATTACTTATTATTAATAATAATAAATAGCAAAATGTCTTACGAGCATTCCACGTAGTTTCGATGTCCTTGCAATAACAGCTAGATAGATAGTTTATTAAAAAAGCCTTTAATTTTAAATGAATGTACAAGCAATGAAGAGTTAATGAGTAACAGTTATCAAGATTATCCAATATCGTGTTCCCCTTGATCCGTACAGTACGTTATGGTCCGAGTTTTTTCCTTCTTTTCATGCCCCAAACGCAAAGCGAACAGGACATAAAAAGAGAAGGAAAAACGAGGATCCATAACTTGACATACCGACAGAGCAAACGAGGTTAATAAAATATTTATTATGTGACTTTGTTGATAAGTTGGAGAACTGAGGGCATGTAAACACAAGAAAATTTAAACAAAAGACAAATGCATGAGCGCGAGAGGTCCGTACGGCAACTTACGGATCTGAAATCGACCAATCACAGCGTACCAGCCCTATATTAATACAAATTATTTTCTTTACCTCTCTGTTAAGTACATTGCAAGTGTGCTTGTACATTGTTGTGAAGCTCTGTATTTCTAAGTCCAACCACTCACCTGCTCAGTGGGGTACAAGGGCATCTCATTAATAGCATCAATCTGGGACAACCGTCGTTCATGTCGAGAAACCTGAAATATACAAACATCAATTATAGGGAACGGTTATGGGGAATGTTTGTAACTCTTACTAGCCGGCGGTGGGGATAAAAACTATCTTCTTACACCGAATGTGTTTGAATCCAAAAGTACATGTACATTGTACACACCACTCTGTGTCAATAAATAATATAGATACCTAATGAATTAAGATTATATTATTATATTTATTACAAGACGTATGTGTACGTGTGAACAACATCTGGATAACAATATATAAGTAAGAATCAGATAAGCAGATAGTGTCCTAATTGGTCGAGTATTTTGAAGCTGTTTTCGAGCTGCAAGTCTACTAACTGGACATGATTCCCAATTTAACAGTGATGACAGCACCAACAGTCAGGGACTTCTGAACTTTGAAACATATTATAAGTACATGATTTGAACTCGAAGAGAAGCGTGAATGATTCATGGGAGGTTTTGCAAATTGAAATATTGATCCCTGGTACAGCAGAGACATTGTCAGCAGTATAGAACATCGAAATTATGTTACATGTAATTTGAAACTCTATACGTTGTGCTTTGGTGATTGGAGATTCTAAAAGTTTGCAATTTATCATATATATATTTCTGAATTTGCAAATTTTACTAGGAGACCCCACCCCTCTTCAAATTACGGTCCAGCGCCCCTGATAGTACAATGTACACAGAAGTGGGTAGCACATACAATGCACACCAAACCCACAAAGATCCCAACATTTACATACTCACCAGCAGTTGCAGTAAGAATGTTCTGTTACCCTCTGCTTCATCGCTATCAGGAGGTGGTAACAGCTTCAAATATGCTGCAATCTCATGTAATGTCTTATTCCTAGACAGACAGAATACGATTTTGATGCAATATACATGTATAACATGGCCATATTATTACAATTATTGAAAAGGAAGCTGCAGTACATTCATATGCAAACAAACTGCACTCAAATTAAAAATCTGCATTGCAATCTTGGCAACTCGGATTTCAGTCAGTCTTTCTAACAAAGTTACAATGTAGCTGGACACTCATGTAGTTGCAATGCAGCTGGATTCTGTATGACTGTGGTTAGCCCAGTCAGTAAGATGTCGACTCCCAATCAGATGGTTTCAGGTTCAATTCCTAGCCTTGCCAACGTGCAGAACGTGAAACCTTTTGCTACTGTCCATGACCAGAGACGTTGAGACATTGGTCTAGTCTCTAAATGGTCTACTGAGGGACTTTGAAAAATCATGCACTTATAAATAAGAGCAGGCTATTGTCAGTATTTGCGGCCTGTCACCTCTAACACAGAACATGTCAGTAAGAGCACGCTACAATGCGGACTGTCTCCTCTCTCACTGCTTGTGCGCATTCTATTGAGCATCTGGGTAAAAACAAAGTTCAAAAGGTCTTATACTAAGAATTGATGGATTAATTAATTATTGTTGTTAGCAACAACAAATATTGACTCGTCATCACCTTAAATTATAAACGGCAAAGGAACTCCTTTGTTAAGTGGACAATGACCTACTGCGTAATTCAAAGCCAGTGTCAACTGCTACACTAGCTTCTAAACACTCGGTGCTTTTTGTGTCAGCAAGTAGGCAAAATAATGGAACTGATGGACTAAAAGTTGTTGGCATTTCTGTACTTACGAGAGTGTTCCAAAGTGCTGCATGAGAGCCTCTCTTGTGTCAATGCTGGCAATATTGCTCATGGCAAACTCATGAAGTTCTGGAAAGTACTTGAACACAGCTCTCTGTAAGGAACAAACAGATATGGTTAACTTCTGCCAGAAACTGCCTTATTGAAAGTCTTTGAAATCATTACCAACAAATCACAATTTGCAGGTTATGCCAACCAATCAAATTCACACACAAATGCACAACTTCACAACGTTTGATGCTAGTTTTCATTGCAGTTTCACTGCTTCGGGATTCCATGGATAACGGAACATACAAAAGGTTTTAGTCCGCTTGTGAGGCTGGGAGTTAAATTTATTTAGCCAATACCAATCTAATACCAATTTCATTGTAGTGACGAAAACTAAACATATGTTTTTGTTCTTCTTGAGCACTTTTCTGGAGCCACACACCCCCAACAAACAAACAAACAAATTAATTAATTAATTAAATTAAACGTAAAATAATAATTATGATGGGTCTTGATATTGATACATACACATGTACATGTAGTTCCAATGACTAACCTGAAGGGATGCCATTTTATTATAGTGTATCTCTACCATTTCATGGTCTGTCAGAGGAACACCTAATGAGTCAAAACAAATATCTATATTAAAATCGTGCTGGGATAACAGTTTAGCTTCACCAATACAAATGGCCATTATACATGTACACTGTACATGTATGTATGAAGGACTACTGGGAGCATATGATTGGCTTGCCTTGCCTTGCTTTAGGAGAAGTTATTCCTATATCAAATGTATATGTAAAGCTATTTTAGACAGTGTGCAGTAGCGAATACAACAACCAAAAGGAACCACAGGTTATAAAAAAGTTAGAGTAAATGCACAATGGTGAAAGGATACCATCTGAGTAAAATGAGGACTAAGTGCTTGAATCGCCAAAAGTTAAAGCTGTCCAATGTAGCAACTTATCAAACTATTTGGCAACCCAAAGTTGCTTTCGGTCATGTTATTTGCTATTGCATAATTAGAGCCAATTTCGAAATATCTGTATAATCTACGACAAAATAGGTTGATCTGGATTTACATAAATCTTCAAAATATATACATATTAGAACCATCTCGGACTAGATTGATACTTGATACCCTGGCTAGCAACATGTTCAGACACCAGTATGAGCTTTTCATTATTGCTCATCTACGTCCAACAAGATTTTAGAATCAGACACAAGATTCAGCATTTATTTAGTACTAACCCATTACGGGACAACAGCATCTTCCAACACCGAAACTCTACTCTATCAGACTAGAATTCCAAAGGTTACTTGTTTTCAGTGTCTTACATGTAGTATCAAACCACTATAATTGTTGAACGGCACTCTTAGCAAAGTAAACAAAACCATTGTACCAGTCACAATTAAGTCAATGCAACATCTACAAGAATCAAACCAATAGACCATTCTTATGACTTAATAGGAAATATGTATTGTAACTCCACTCAACCAAGAATTCTATGATTCATACACTGTAGATACGTCAGAGACGTCTTCTCAAAGAGCAAGAAAGATAGACCTGACAATTCTAATTCTGTTGACTCCGTCACGAATCGAAATTACGTAGAACCAATCATTCCATCTTACTTGTTTCAAGAACAAAATAAACTCACAATTAGATTACCATACTGCAAACATAATGATAAAAGATCAATCCGGAGCTTCCTCGACATGTGCAATTTTAATTATTAAAACACTTTTATGAAATCACTGCTTTATTTTCCAGATCATCTGGTAATTATGAAGAAAATTAAATCCATCTTCAATCTTAAGAAAGGAAAATACCCACCAATTCATTGTTGTTTGTGTAGGAAATTGTTCTTCTGGGAACAACTAGTCTACATTGGAGCAATGAGGCACAAACTCAAAAACGCACAACCAAGCACATCAATCCAACAATTACTTCAGAACCAACAAAGAGTATCAGACAATTTCTGAGAGCTCTACACTTTCAAACCAAACGTTCATCAAACCATGAAATGCTTAATTAAAACAATAGATGAATCATGGAGTCCCTACTAACTGGCTCACACAAACAAGCAACGTAATATCCCATTTTCGAGTTCTTTGTGGGAATAACATAACGTAATTGTGGGAGGGGGTATACTACTGACATCATGTCTAATTTCGTGTTCCCTATCGTGTTCCCAGGTCCGTAGCATCTCCTAATTGTTCTGATACTTTATACACTATTTTGAAGCATTTTGTAGAATTTATAATCCATATTTTTGTGAATATTATGTCCGAAACTTAATCCTTATGCTTTTTTCACAAATGCACGTATGAACCAGTCTTAAGAGTAAGGCAGCCTATACACAGATCCAAGGCAGAGAGACATTTATGCATCTCTCAAAGTTCAACATTACCTGTTACATCATTTATTTCAAAACCTGCGTAAAACTTCAACATGTCCAGCAACTATTGAGAGAAGAACAATAATTATTCAGATGAGTCATCTTTGCCAAACAAGATGTATACACCTAATTCAAGAAAGGTTGACCTGTTTTCATAAAATAAAAACATAAAACATGTGACCCAAAGGAATTGTGGGAATGATAAAAAGTGCCTTATCCATTATAAATACCTGTTTTACTCAACTGCATTCACTGCTATACTGAGCTAACCATTTGTGCCCATCGTACTGGTGTGAGAAAACCCCAACGTGGGAGACGCCACACATTAATAGACTGCTACCCATAATTCCTTTATGTCGTATCTTTTATGTTTTATGTTTCCACAGGTCAACCTTTCTTAAATTAGGTGTATAATGAAAGTCAAATGTGAAATAAAGCTCACAAAAGTATTAAAGAAAGCAAATTAAAACAAGTATCTATACTACAAACTCTGATTGTGGATCAAATTGACGGCTGTTGCCTGCATGCAAGCGATGTTCCGTGTGATCTTCGGTGCAAAAAGGGAATTGTTCGAGTTATTCCAGGCTTTCACAGTTTTTGTCCCCAAAATGCAGTGTTCCAGGATTCTAACATCCAAACAGCTACTTGTTTGTATTATTTCCACTTGAACACAGTCACAGATGGTTTTCAAACACCATTTCAGTCAATTAAATTGTTATGTGATGGGTCAAATGTCAGAGGTCACTTCCGTAAAGTATTGTTTAACCCATGTAGGGAAATTCTCTTGTGCAGCTCAGTTGATTGCTTTCTCGAACTATGTTTTTTAGTTTTTCAAAATCATCTACAAAATATTACATGCAATGAATTTTTCAAGCTATTTGCAAGTCATGCAACCAAAGGAAAAATATCTTAGTGCTGTTGAGGCAGTGCGAGAGGGTGTATGGTCATTGATTAGAAATCAACATGTAACACTTTCTGCTATCACTGCAGATGCTGTGTTTAGTGACATATTTACAATGCGTGCAGTTGGAGATTTAACAATTGCACAGGTCATTTTGCACTCATTGGCACTTAGTGAGAGATACGATTAGTTGTATGGAAAATATAGAACGGGTCTGAACTGTGTACACTGTATTTGTACATTAAAACAGGAAGAATTTATAGACTCGATAACACCATCTTGAAACACTTTGGTGCAAAAAACTGGGATACATGTACATCCAGGGAAACATTTCTTGCTGAACACGAATAATTCACATACAAGTATAAGTATAAGTCACACCAACAATCTTCATGTCCTTTTACCGAATGCACTTTTCTAATCTATGATTACTCCTAGTTTATATGTTTAATGTTTGTAGGCTTCAGAACTGTAAGCAAGGCTGATTATACGGATTATAAGACAAACTAGCTACAACATTGATTGCATCTGCTGTTGTTTTTGTAGGCGCTACATGTTTGGCTTGTCAGGACTACCAGCAATTGTACAAGGTGTAGGAATGTGTTTCCTGCCCTACAGTCCAAGATGGCTGATACTGAATGGGAATGATGAAAAGGTCAGAGCAAGCATGAAATGGAACTATGCTTGGTAGTACGTAGTCATACTTACATAAGCAGTATCTCTTGATGTGCGTGTATATACTGTATATATGAAACAAGACCTTCTGCTTGCATTTCTGTTTATTTAATACTCAACTGTTTAATACTCAACAGTTTTAATGCCATAATTAGATTTAGATTAGTTAGTATATATATATGTTGAATTTGTGCTATACAAATATATCTTATTATTATTATTATTTTATTAATTTGAACTTTTAAATTTCCAATTTGAACTTATTTATTCTCTACGTTTATACATGTATTGTTTATTCACCCAAGTAACTCATGCATGTGTATGTCGTATTGCAGTGTTTATAGTCAGTCTTACCAACAAGCCATGAACTGTCTTGTGTCTGATAGTTCTGCCTGTGTTTCAGCTCTTATGAATGGAGCGTTTCAGCTGCCTAACTTGACGACAATTTATTTCATCTGTAGGCAGTTAAGATGATAAGTAAATTGCAATGGTCTCAAGATCCACACAACGAACTCGCTAGGATTAAGTCAGGCCTCAGATTAGAATATGTAAGTTGACCAACTTTAATTTATTTTGGTTTACTTGTATGCGATATTGAAGTCTGTTTACCCATCTGTTGTTTGAATGTCTTTCTACTTGTGTCTTCCTGTGTGGTTTATGGAAGAAAATATCTCATCTCAACATTTGCTCGCTGAAGGAACGAACAAAATTTCATCAAGTTAGTGATCTTGTTGCAAACAACAACTTTGATGTTTTCACAATTTCTGAGACGTGGTTAAACTCTTCCATTAAGAACAAGGAGTACAGCATCGATGGCTATAAGCTTGTTAGATTGGACAGGCATGCGAAAACGGGCGGCGGTGTGTGTGCCTACATCCGAAACTCCTTAAAGGTTAAGGTGCTCAGAGATATTACAAGAACGTCAGAAGTTGGCTTTCAACAACTTTGGCTAAGCCTTCAACACAAGAAACTGAAGTCACTTGTAATCTGCATTGCGTACCGGCCACCCAACATTTCAGCATCTTGTCTCAGAACTGAACTGATTCCAGCTTACACTCATGCAGCTATACTTGGTAAAGATATCCTTATAACCGGTGATCTTAACTGCAACTTGCTTGTAGACTCCACCGAGTCACGCACGTTAAGAGACATGAGCTCAATTTTGAACTTAACACAGCTGATCTCTTCCCCCACAAGGATAACCGAGAAATCGGAAACGCTGATTGATGTCATATTAACCTCCAATATCGATCTTATCAAGAAAAGTGACGTGCACAAAATTACCATTAGCGACCATTTTCTGGTTTCTTGTGATCTCAACCTGAAAGTTCCTCGTGCAAGGCCAGCTAAAATTACGACTCGGAGTTATAAAAACTTTAACGCTGATGCCTTTTGTGAAGATATCTCCAAGGTCCCATGGGACACCGTAGCTCTTTTTGATCAGGTTGACGACCAAGTCTCGTGCTTTAATAATCTTTTTCTGGACGTTCTGAAACAGCACGCGCCAGTTAAAACGCTTAGACTTAAACATCGGAAGTCTAAAGTGATAACTGCGGAGATTAAAGATTTGATGCGCAAGCGTGACAATCAACATAAGCTTGCGCATAGAACCTCAAATCCATGTGACTGGGAGTCCTACAAGGCACTTCGGCGTGAGGTTAAATCAAAGATAAAACTTTCAGAAATTCAGTTAGTTAGAGAGGAAATCAGCGACAACAAGAGTAACAAAACCTCAGTCTGGAAGACCGTTCGGCGCTGCCTAAACCCATATGGCAGCTCGGGTCTGACATATTCTCGCGACTGCGCAGAGATTGCCGATGATTTCAACATGTTCTTTGTATCTGTTGGA
>JANVCJ010087174.1:0-18878 GCA_026413505.1 Epizoanthus ramosus
CCCGAACTCCCCCGCCCCCTGGTGCCGACCCCGCCCGCACGCATCCTTTCCGTGGAGACCAGCGCCCGCAAGCATTTCGAGAAACCGTTCCAACTCAAGCTGCCGTGGGACGAACGAGATGTCACCTTCACCTACATTGCGATCCATTTTCGGTACGAGGGCCGGCTGTTGTATCGCACCAAGCTGGAGGGCTACGACAGCGAGTTCACCGAGCGCTCGGAGCGCAGTGTGCGCTATACAAATCTCGGCCCCGGTGCCTATCGCTTCCTGGTGTCGGCGGCCGGGCCCGACGGCTCTTGGACCACCGAGTCAGCGGTCGCTGAACTGGAGATCCTGCCACCTTTTTATCGCACCTGGTGGTTCTCTTTCCTCGCCGTCACATTTCTGGCTCTTGCTGTCCATTCGCTCTACCGCTTCAGGTTGCGCAAGATCGCTCATGAGAAGAACGTGCTGACGGCAAAGGTCGAAGAACGTACGGTGGAACTGGTGGAGGAGAAACGAAAACTCGAAGACGCCCTCGCCCAGGTCCAGACCTTGAGCGGCCTGCTGCCGATCTGTGCCTCCTGCAACAAGATTCGCGACGAGGAAGGTGATTGGGGGCGGCTCGAAATTTATATCGAAAAGCACTCGGATGCCAGCTTCAGCCACTCACTCTGCCCGGTCTGTGCCAGCGAGTTGTATCCAGGTTTCAACTACGAAGAGACTTGAAGAGCACGTCCCCCAGAAAACGGAACCTCGGTCAAGCCTTCGATCTCAGTTCCCTCTGCAAAGCGTCCACCTCGGCAACCTCACGGTCGAGGGAACGCGCATCGACCTCCGAGGCCAGATCGGCGCGCTGGGCCACAAGCCGCGAACCGGCTCGCTGCGCAAACCAACGTGCCGAGCCAAGGTCCCCCGCGAGCTTGGAAACACGGGCAAGACCGAGTTCCGCCTGCCACAGGAGATGAGAATTCTGGGCCTCGAACAGACGCCGGGCTTCGTTGTAGGCGGTGCGAGCTTGCTCAAGACTCTCCCTCTCGAGATGGGCCCCACCCTCGTGGATCCAAGCGATGCCGACGTACTCGGAGCGGCCGGTCGCCTCGCAAAGACGCCGAGCAGCGGAGAGCGTTTCGAGTGCTGGATCGGTCTCGCCCCGCGCGAGCAATGTACGGCCGATGTTGACCCGGCAGTCGCCCTCGCAGGCACGGTCGCCGATTTCGACGAAAATCGCCAAGGCTGCATGAAAGTGCTCGTGGGCAAGGTCGAGTTCATCGAGCCGGAAGTGTTGTTCTCCGATATTCGCCAGGTCGATGCCTTCGCGCCGCCTGAGCGACAGACGGCGTGCCAATTCGAGGGCGCGCTGGTGGTAGGGCAAAGATCCCTCGACGTCGCCGGTCTCGCCACGAATCGCCGCCAGGGCCGACAGGGCATGGTGCTGGGCCAGCAGGTCGCCAGCGGCCCGCGCCAGGTCAAAGCTTTGCCGTGCCTGCCGCTCCGCGGCGGCGAACGCACCGCGTTTGAGGGCCGCCCAGGCGCTTTCACGGAGGATGCGGGAACGCAGGAACAAGGGCGCCTCCTCGCCGGCGCGCACCAGCAACGCGTCGAGACGATCCGCGGCCTCCGGTGCGCGACCGAGTCTCAAAAGCGCACTCGCTTCGCACATACCGGCCCGCAGGAGTAGCGCATGGGAAGGGTCGCTGCCGACGTTCGCCGCCACCTCGCGGGCCGATCGCAAGGCACTCTCGAGTTCACCCAGGGCCAGCTGGCAACGTGCCAACTCAAGGCGGATCTCCTCGCCACCTCCGCCCGCAGGCGCCAGATCGAGAGCTCGGAGGAGCTTCGCCTTCGCCGAGTCCAGGTGGCCAAGGCGCCTCTCGAGCACGCCAGAGGCCAGATCGAGGCGCGCACGCACTTCGGCTGGCGGCGCCGTTCTGAGACGTTCGGCGGCACGCTGGGTCAATTGCAGCATCGATTCTGCGGCGTCGCTGTCGTAGTGCTCGAGGGCTTGCTCCGCTGCTTGCAGCCCCCAGGTGAGTGTTTCCGGCCAGTTCTCTACCGCGGCGGAGTGGTCGGCAAGGGCCAACGCGAGAGGCTTCAGAGTCTCGCCGTGCAACCGGTGGAGCGCCTCGATGACCTGCCGATGGGTCCGCCGCCTGCGGCCGGGCGACAGGGCATCATAGAGGACCCGGCGCACGGTTTCGCTCGCGAAGGCATAGTCTCCGCCTCCCGGCAGGGGGGCAGCGCGCAAGAGCCCTTCTCCATCCGCCTGTTCAAGGCGGGCCTCCAAAACATCCTCCGCGATACCCGCGGCGGCCGCAAGAACCTCGCAGTGGAAGGCGTCCCCCACCACCGCGGCCACTTCGAGCACCCGGCGCAGATCGTCT
Source organism: Epizoanthus ramosus (assembly GCA_026413505.1). Lineage (NCBI taxonomy): Eukaryota > Metazoa > Cnidaria > Anthozoa > Zoantharia > Epizoanthidae > Epizoanthus > Epizoanthus ramosus. Next base: position 2,364 of record JANVCJ010087174.1, read on the forward strand.
TCGAGTTCGCCCAGACGGGCTTCGATGAGATGTGTAATGGTGGGAGGCAAATCGAGTGTGTCAAGGGATTGACACCGCCAGCCGCCCTGATACGACATCTGGCCATCGGCGAGGAGGTGGCGCACGGTTTCGGCGAGGAAATAGGGATTTCCGCTCGCCGCTCTGTGGAGCCGCCGCAGGTCGCTCGGATGGATGTGTACGGCACCGAAGGCGCGCTCTAGAAAACGCTCCACCTCCTCGACGCCGAAGGCGGAAAGTTCGAGTTCAACACTCGCTCGGCGTGCCGCCAGGGCCAGTTGCCAACATCGTATCTCGGTGTTCGGCGGACTTCGCCGCACGGTCGCCAACACGAGGGTGCCCCGCTGGGCCAGGGCTCGGTGCAGATGTTCAAGCAACTCCAGGTCGGCGCGCCCGGCCCATTGCAGATCGTCGAGCACCAGCACCAGCGGCCGACTACCAGCCAGAGCGGCGAAGTCGTCGGCGGCCGCGGTGTGCAGACGCCAGGCACTCCCTTCCCCTTCAAGGTCTCGGGGGCGCTGCTCATCCACCGTATCCCGGGTCGACGCCCCGAGCGGTAACGTACCCGAAGTGGACGTACCGGGCGCCGTGCTCAGCATGGCACGAAAGGTCTCGTAGGCCGGCCTGCGGCCGCCGCGGTCTTCGAAAAACCGTCCCCACACCACCACCGCACGGCTTGGTTGTGCAACCTCGTTGGCGAAGCGTTCAACCAGCCGGGTCTTGCCGATCCCAGGCTCTCCGAGCACCATCACAAGCCGCCCATCGCCGCCGAGTGAGCGCTGGTATTCCTGGTGGAGAAACGCCAGCTCCCGCTCGCGGGAGATGAAGACTTCAAGATCTGGAGTTTCGTGTGAGACGCTCTCCGAAGCCACCCCTTCCGACACCCGCACCGCCCTTGGAGCCGCGACCGCGCGCTCCGCCAGACGCGCCAATTGTTCTGGGGACGCAGGCCGCCGCATCGGTTCGGTCTCGAGGGCACGGTCGATCACCTCCACCAGCCCCACCGGCAGTTCAGGTACCACGTCGGCCGCCGAGCGGTATTCCCCCTTCATCACCGCGAGCAGCACCGAGTAGGGTGTCTTGCCGCCGAAGGGCAATGCCCCGGTCAACATCTGGTAGAGCAACACACCGAGGGCGAACACGTCGGTTGCCGGCGACACCGGCCCACCACGCACCGTTTCGGGGGCCATGTACTGAGGTGTCCCCAGGAACTCCCCCGTTTGCTCGCTTGCCGGCCCGGGCCCTTTGCCGATCACCGCCAAACCGAAGTCGAGCACCTTCACCACCTCTCGACCATCGTCGCTTTGGGAGATGAGCACATTGCCCGGCTTGATATCGCGGTGAATGACACCGCGCCGATGGCCGGCCTCGACAGCGGCACAAACAGGTGCGAAAAGTTCGAGGGCCCGGGGGACCGGCAGTCGTCCCACATCGTCTAACACCTGTTCCAGATCGGTGCCCTCAAGGTGCTCCATCACCAGGTAGGGGGCACCGTCGGAGGCGCGGCCAAAGTCGAAGATCTTGACCACGCTGGGGTGACGGATGTGGGCCGCGGCGCGGGCCTCGATCAACAGCCGCGAACGATTTTCCTCCGTATCGGCAACGGGGTGCAATTGCTTGATCGCCACGCTGTCACCCAACGCCAGTCGTTTCGCCGCGTAGACCGCACCCATGCCGCCGGAGCCGATTTTGTAGAGCACCTCATAGCGACCGTCGAGAACGACTCCGGGGGCGAATTCATGGGCTGAGAGTGACATCGTAATCCAAATCTGGAAGGAAAACCCTCGATGAGGAAGACCTTGATCTATGAGGAAGACCGAGGCTCCATCCTGAGCCGCAGCCCCTCTCCCTCGCCGCTCCCGCCATGGATCTCCAAGGTGAGATGGGAAAACCGCCCCGCCACCGCTCCCAACACGGTTTCAATGTCGCGCCAGCGTTCCAACTGGCGGGGTGGCACCAGGGGCACCTGGGAAAGCATGTAGGCGAGGCGCGATACCTCCGCCACACTCGCCTTCAGGTCGAGCCACAGGGCGAAGCGGAGTTCATCCCCCCCCACCGGTGTCAGGAGTGGCTCCCAGCGTGAGGCCAGCCCCTGGCCGGCGTCGGCACTGGTCTGGTCGAGCGCCGCCACATCCCACTCTCCCACCTGGGCCCTCTTCGGTTTCTGCCCGGTCAGTTCCAGCAGACTCTCTCCGGGCAGCTTCCACCGCTCCTCGCCACGGGCATGCACCATGGCGACACGGGGCAGTTCCAAAGCGCGGGATTCCTCCTGGTCGAAAAAGATCAAAGCCTGAGGAGCCGGCGCCGCTGCCCTGCCGCTCGTGAAGGCAAAGAGGAAAGCCTTCATCTCCGGCAGCGCCAGGGGCGTGAAGCCACGCGGTGCGGCGAGGGATGGCTCGGAAACCACCTCCAGCGCGGCGCCATCTTGCCGCAATCGGTAGACACCCGCCGGCACCGGGTCCGCAGCCCGCCGCAGGCGGACGTGGGCCACGGCCGGCTCATGCACGGCCGCCTCCCCCACCGCCGCCTTTCCGAGGCCCTCGCTCGTCACCGACCACACGTCTCCTTGCCAGGCCACCTCAAACTGCTGGCCGTCGCGGTAGATGTTGCCGCCGGCGAGCCACGGGTTGTCCGCCAGCCGCCCCGAGAGACGAGCAAAGGCGGCAAACATCGGATAGACCCGCGCCCGCACGGTCAGACGCTCGCCATCCTCCGCGATGCCGAGGGCCAGCTCCGAGGCATCTTTGTTTGTAATACGCGAATTACGCCATAGTAATCAAGCGTACATCATTGAAAAATCCACACTGGATTGTTTACTGGAGACAGAAACTGAGCATGATGTTTTATAATTCATAAGTACGGTTGTCCTGGTTAGAAGGAGTGGCTGATGTTTTATAGTGCATATATATAACAACAAAAATATTATCAGATATATATATCGTTAGTTAAGCAATATAAAACGGCTGCGAGTGTCTATAAACTGTGACATAAACACACCGGAAGTTGTAGAACACGAGAGAAGTTTAGGAGGAACACGAGTGCTATACAACTTACGAAGTGTTTATATCACCGTTTATAGGCACAAGCAGCAGTTTTATATTGCTTTTATAAAATAGAAATAAGACGAAGATAACAAGAGTGTCTTTATTCTCTGATATAAACACTCATTTTGCCTTCTATTAGCCAATCAGAGCGTGTGTTGTATATCTACCCTATTTTATAAATATATATATTTAAAAGGGTTTTATTATCTGCAAGCCAAGCATGCATGCTTCACTCAACAAAAGAAACGAGCTAATATCAAAGTGCAGAAACGCAAAAAAATGTCTTCTAAGAACTAAACATTGAACATTCTTAATCTTGTACACCATTGTAATAGGCGCATCCAAAGCGACGCGCTAGTTTAGCAAAACAGTATAAGTATAGATGTATTGTTCCTTTTTCCATACACATCTTCATGTATTGTAATTTTCTGACAGTTGCCTGAAGATCGTGTTGTTCGACGCAATGGGTGAAACTCAGAGTAGCACAGTAGAATGTTTTTTTCAAGTGTGACTTCTTCTTTAGATTACTACTATATATATATATGATAATATTTGTTCTCTGTTTGTTTCTGCCACATGACAGCCGGTATAGTCTGTGTTGTTACCGGTGGCGTGGTTTATTATTTCTTGCAAAGTGAATTGAAGATTATCGACCTTTGTCTTGGTAATGTGCGAGGAAACTCTCTTAAATACCTGAACAAAGAAAAGCTAAGCTGTCAAAACTATTGTTGATTTTATTCTGACAAAATAACGTTTGATGAAACCTTGAATTAAATTAAATACTACAGACTAACTGATAATAAATATGAAGGGGAATATCATTTCAATGTTGGCATATTTATCCTATATATATCGTTTGTATATTGTACAGGATAACTATGACCTATGTCTGTTACTCTCATACATTTCACATACACTCATTTTTTTACAAGAATATACTTTATAAGAATATTGAGACTGAAATTGGCGAAATTTTAAGAATATTTTAAGAATATACCCGATGCTGAGATTTTGTTAAGAATATACTTTTGCGTGTTGAAAATCTGTTAAACACAATAATTCACATTAAAAACTATCAGGCAAATTCTTCCTTCTTATTAACCATAAAACTAGCCAACAAAACGATAAAACAGCACTAGCCGTATATGTTCGATGCTAATAACAATTCAACGGTGTTACATGTGTATGTATATATACTATACGAGTGATACATGTACAATGTAATGTGAAACAGATTTAGACACCAAGTAGCTGTATCTGATACCTCAATACACTGTAAAACTGAAATACTGGACTTCCTAATCTAAGAATATTCATAAGAATATTATCAGCCTAAATTCGGCAGAAAAATAAGAATATCCAGCCTGGGCCTGAGAAACAATATTCTTCTAGAAAAAGAGTGTATTGCAACAAATCGGTATTTTAGTTTATGACAGGCTTAGCCTTTCATTATTCACAAAATGTGTGTAACATTGGTACAGATTGAATAGCAGGTTTCGATTTAATTCTGTATTGGTAAAGTCTGACTGAGTCCACTAAGTCTCCCAGTAAAGCAGTATATAACGTGAAATCTAGACCATACGCAGTGGAATGAATGGCATTTAGTGTTGGAATATCTCCCACATAGAGACTAGTACCGGAGTACGACATGTTAAATCTTGGCTTAAAGAGACCATCTGATATATGGAAATAAAAATTTAAAATAATTAAAAAAAAAGAATAAAAAAAAGAGACCATATGACTACTTATTCACGCAATTCGCAGAACTTGATTTCTACATGTGGTATATAGCTGAACGTATAGAAAAAGGTGTAACTTGGCAGATATCTACACTAGCAACACCACTGACAGTTTGCATTTCAAATAAAATTGAAGAAAACATAGTTTTGCTGTTAGGTATCATAGAAACAATAATGAACAAACATAGTCGTTACTGTTGTTTGAATTGTCTGCTATTGTTTTGTGTTGTGGATAAATATTAACTATAAAATAAAATTATAAGAAAATATCATTTTCCTTGTATATCATATAAAATGGTAAAATGTTGTAATGCACACGACATTACAAAAAAAAAATATCATTTTATATGATATTTTTACCTGGCGAAATATGTCAAAATTATTTTCCTTGTATATCAAAATCAGTAGCAGAAAACTACGTTACCGCAGTGTTATACAGATCTTTTGAAGGCACAATGCTGTAGCAATTGACTTGTGCGTGAGTTCGTATAATTATCTTTTTTACCTTTTGTGGGTTATCCTATTTTCATCCTACACACGTAGTTGCGGTATATTTATGTTTCATGTGCGAGATCGCATTATCAAATAAATTGACTTATCGAGGCTATGACTCTAGACTTTTGAAGTTTGAAAAACGAAACACCTTGTTCAAACTTTACTCTCCCTTGAAGATAAGCAAGTCTAAAACAGTATTAATTGTTTATCTGAACTGTTGTTGAGACAAATACAGAGTGTCAGATATTATTTTTATAGTTTAGTTTATCCAGAATTGCAATAACTGACCACAAGAACATTAATATCGCCAGGGTCAGGATGTTTACAATATAAACACTGGTCCGGACCGCAAGTGAAACTCGAAAATATGTCAGATTATATAAATGATTCTCTTCTTCCTAATTTGTTGCCATCTCAAATTGGTGAAGATTTCTAGAAGTAATTATCAAATATTGGATAATTATAAAAGAGGCGGTTAAGGAACTTTGCAACTATTTTTCGTTATATAAATAACCAATAAAAGTGAAGTAATTCTATATTACAGTACGGTGTTTTAAAGATATTGAAATCGCAAGTTCAGCAAAAAATCCCTTCCTGACACGGTTAATGTATTATCCTGGCTAAAAATGAAAATACGATTTGAAATTTGAAATTTGTTGCTTTATTTTTTTATCGGAGTTTAAGTACCTCCGTGTTTGTCACCGATGTGTGGGGCATTAATCAATTTTTGAGTTTGTCATTTATTGATTCAGTTATTCCAAATACGAAAAAAAAAATTCCAAAAAAAATCCGGTGTCGTAGATTTTCGCGTTATATACATGTTATCATTCTGCAAATGCACCGCAGATTTTCCGATCGACCAGGAATAGGCGATGTGGTACTACACCGATGCAAACTATGTTGTGCATTAATGCATGGTCAAACCCCAGTTTCGAACGAATTTCAAAACAAACCAAATCTGTCACGAAATTGATCTACAGTGAATCTTTAGTGGTCTACCTTAAATGAAAAGTGTCTCACACAATTTCTGGTCCGGGGTATTGTTACGGGATAAGGTGATTCCACTAGCGGGCTGCACCGGGTGTGAAAGCGTGTTAGTGTGACCTTCCCCTTGAGACAAAATTGCGTTTTGTTTTGCCTTGACCCGGACTGTATTTTTGTGAATTTGTATTCATAAAGCCACAAAAAAGCCCTTGCATTCAAAACATTGTATGTTTGAAAGAGCGCGGTATGGGGTCTATTTTCAGCATCTAGCATCCTGCGGTTATCATAGAGATTACATGAAACATTGCGTGCGAGTCGCCCTCGCCTATCGTATCCTCATAGAAACTGCTTTACTCCACGAAAAATGTGGGTGAAACAAATTTTAGGATTGTTTAATTACCCCATTTCTCACTTCTAAATTGACGAATTTATTTTTAAAGAATTCACTCCATAGAACTGTGTCAAATCGGTATAGTTCCTACTGTGCTGAGTGTTCCAACAGCGAGACGATTTTTCAGTCACGCGACGGAGACGACAGTCTGAAGAGTTGTAACAGTCTTTTAACGTTTCATACCAGCAGTTTATTTTTGTGCAGTATTTACGCCGCGGAGAGGGAATTACTGTGTTTATTTTGCCAGCGTTTCTATCATTGAATGCCTGTTTTAGCGCGGCAGATCTGTGCGTTGACCGTTGTGTACAAGTTTGAGTGAGTCGTTGTGGAAGGGGTGTTGTGTTCAATTAATTATGTTTGAAAGCCCAATGAAGCGATCTCATTCCACCGTCGAAGGTGGTGCGATGTTTATCGACTCTTAACGGCCAACTTATAGCAATCTTACACTCAATCAGACTCAGTACAAAGATAGAGCGATACAAATTCGCGGCCAGTACTTCCCCGCCTTCATTGCCGTACAATACAGCCCCCGTCTGATTCGTGTGCTAAATATTTGGCATTTGTGGCCAGTGCCTTGAAACATACTGTGCCCCGTACAGTTTCACAAGGGACCAACTGTGTGGATTGTCTCTTTTAATTACAATTGCTGTTTGAAAAATCTAGGTTCGAGAGTTGCATAAATTATCACAGTTGTACACTTATCTTTTGCCCGACCCACGTGGTATCCGGTCAGGGGCGCACATGCACAGGAAATGTAGAGCGAATCGGACTCTTATGTGTAGGAGAACACGCGTGATTAGATTACACAGTAACATTTGGTGGCCGTATACTGACAATCTTAGACTGCTCAGGTTTCCGGCAGCAACGTTAATCAGCAAAGTAACATTTTGAAATATTTTGTGCATATTTATTGTGATATATATATAAATGCGGGCGATAATTGCGTGTTGTTTACCGCTTGAGTGTGTTCTTTTAAAGCAGGAGAGTAATTTTGCTTCCTCGCAGATAAATTTTGTTGCATTTTTGCGCTGTTCGGAAGTGGAAGGATAATGAAAGGAAACATATCGGCGCGCCTTTGAGCCGGGAGATTTTGAATATAAATTGCTGCCGACTGTCCTAACAGTTTTACATTCACTTTGACACATTTTCCCGAAGGGCTTAAAAGTGACAAGTGCTTTTGCGAAGTGTCAGTTTCAGAAAGCACTCGACACAAAAGAGCCAGAGTGTTGTTTCAAAGTGTCTGTCATAACAAACCATTCACTCGAGGGCTGCGGTCTATACAGTGATCGATCAACAGCCTTCCAAAGCACATACAATAGGCGTCAATATTAGAATTATCATTTTGGCGCGAAAATATACCGGGAAAGTCAACACGGTACTGGCGTCAGACTTTACCGCTGACTTGCGTGTTAGAATGGATAGTTTTGCACGTAGTTTGTTGTAATAATCACAGACTTGGCAGCTTCCTGAATAATGGGTTGGTACAGTCAATAAAACAAGCGATATAGCTTGTTGAAATAGGATTATATAATTATCGTTCACAAGTGAGCTATTCACACCTTCTTAGTGTAATTTTTTCTAACCGCTGTTTGCATTTGTATAAAGTTATTAAGATAAAACGCCTAATGAATAATCAATTCAAATCAATACGTAAATTGAAAGATTCAATTCTGTCTGGTGAGCGAGGTGTGATGTAGTTGTCAAACACAAGATAAAATACGCATTTTAACTCGGTGAGCAAGGAAGTTTTTTCACAGTAGTGCTGCTTGATGTTTTTAATAATGGTTAAGCAATAAATGTTCCAATAGGATCACAGATCGATGAATGCTCCGCGGGGGGGAATAAGAGTCGTTTAACCATCAAAATAAGCAATTAAAATTCTTTAGTTTGCAGAAGCATCTGCAAACCTCCTCCTTAATCAACTTGTCCTCAAGGAATAGATAAATATTTGAAAATTATCGAACGGCAGTGGGGAAAACGGTGTTGACTTTGTTCAATTAATCCTATTTTCAAGACTAGAAATTCTCCTTAGGAACAGTTTAATAGTAAAGTGGAAGAGGTGTTGAATTGAAAATTGGAAATTTGTTTGGCTTTAATTGCAAATAAGGTCAGAGAAAATAAGAAAAACGCTGCTATTGAAACGATAACAAAAGGAAAAATCCGATAGGGCGAGGAAATTGTGAAATATTTATGAGAGCGAACAGCCTGCAGGCTTTGAAGCGATTGATTGGGTGCTAGTATATCAACAAGTCAAACACATGCCAATCAAAAAGGACCAGAAGCGGGGTTACAATAGAGAACAGAGTCCCGCTGTGATGTGGAACGCATTTTCACTCCATATGCGCGCTTCGCTGAACATCCAGTCAAAGTTGGCAAAGTAGTCTTACAAGGAACGGCTAGATCGTCTTTTTTTCGGGGTCGTGATCCGACCAAGCATACAAAACAGCGTGCGTGGCGCTTTTCTTGCAACAAAAGCCAAGACCGCGAGCCAATTTGATAGCAGTGTGAGCGAAGCCCTCCAAGGGTGTAAAATATTTGCTGCTCAGAGGGATGATCGAAACAGAGAGTTAAACAAAGAACTATTTCGGTGAATCCGTTTACGAGTGCCGTGGTTGTCTCTCACGCAACTTTGTTCCCACTTGAGGAAATCACGCTACGGTTTCAGTAGTGCCCGGTGCGATGAGCTCCAGTCAAGAATCGTACACGAGCGCGGGCACTTCCCAGTATCATCACTCGTCAGCACAGTTATCACGATCAAACCGACCCTCCACTCATGATTTGATGTTTGCTGGCCAGGATTCATTTGCCGTTCCGCAGAACACTGTTGTTCGCCAGCTTAACAATGATGTAAACTCGGTCGAACCTGCAGCTCCTCGTCCAAGCCAAGCTAACCCACGAAGCGGCCCATCGCAACACAACATGTTCCCAAACTCGGCAGTCCATCAGTTTTATCCTCCACACTATGGTGCAGGTCTCTCTGAACCACGTCGTGATGCAAGTAACGGTTCTCCTCACGGCTTTTTCTCCGTTGCACACGCTCACGATCCGTCTCCCGTGAGTGGTTCGCACAGCCATGGCTACCCAACTCCAGGGACTGGAAGCTACACGAGCGCCTATAGATTTGGCAAAACGGGCATGGATTTTTATCCTCGCTCTGAGGATAAGCTTGAATCTCATGCTTCACACTCGCAGTTTTCAAATCCTTTCGGCGCACCTCGATACGAATACATGCAGCACCCAGGTCTTGGTGTTCCGCCGAGTTTTCTGCGCCAACCTTTGAGTCATGTTGTTGTGTGTGAATGGATCGAACCAGGTTCTAAAGGAAAACCGTGTGGAAGGCAGTTCTTTCGAATGCACGACATCGTTGCACATCTGTCGGAAGATCATGTCGGTGGGCCAGAGAGTTCGTCCCATGTATGTTTCTGGAAGGACTGTCCTAGAAATGGACTCTCTTTCAAGGCCAAGTACAAACTTATAAACCATATAAGAGTTCATACCGGAGAGAAACCTTTCGCGTGTCCCTTTCCAAGCTGTGGAAAGCTCTTTGCGCGGTCAGAAAACTTGAAAATTCACAAACGAACTCACACAGGGGAGAAACCCTTCGTTTGTGAATTCCCTGGCTGCGATCGAAGATTCGCCAATTCAAGTGATCGTAAGAAGCACTCACACGTCCATACATCGGATAAACCTTACATCTGCAAAGTCGAAGGCTGTAATAAAAGTTACACTCACCCCAGCTCGCTCAGGAAGCACATGAAGTTACATGCAAAGCCATCTGAGGCCATTAATTCCGGTAGCTCGCAGGAAGATGGCGGATCTTCGACAAAAGGCAGTTCGCCTGGCTTCCCGGGTCCAGGTTCAAGTCAGTTCCCACCGCCCATGACTGAATGGTACAATAGATACCCAACTGGTCCGTCTCACGAACATTTTCACATGGATACCGGCTCATATTCTGTAGGACAGTCGTCGCTAACATCCTACTGACAAAATACATAACAGCTGTGTGCAGTACGAAGTTTCATTGCCCATTGATACTAATGAAATTTAGCACGGGCAAACAGTTCGAGGTTAGAGTTTTCCGGCTTCGATGTTATGCCTGACCTACCTGAACACCGAGAAAAGAATGAGCTCCGATGATTTAATACTGGCCCGACCTTGAGGGACCAAACTGTGGCTGTCTTTGAAAATCTCAAAGAACAATGTCAAATATTTAAAAATGAACACAAGGAAGGCCTCTTATAAGAGTCTTTAACATGACCTTAAAAATTCCGCCAGCAAATGGAATTTGTTAGTTGGACCTTTCGAGTTTGCCATCGGGACTACATTATACACAAATGGCCTACTGACAGTAAAGGGCTACCACTGGACTAAAGCAGAACAGGTGATTTTGTTCAAGTATTTTGTAGACAATGTCTCTAAGGACTTGAACGATCTCAAATTGTTCTATTTGATTTTGGCCAATGCTTGAGACCTCGTTACCTGAAAACCACGGAAAACCGGAGACAGCAGTCAAACTGCATTAGGTGTGTTAACACATCTCAAAGCCACGTGGTTTTGCGGAGGACAATATTTTTATATGCTGAGAGCAGCAGATTTTAGACTCGAATTACCTTGTACAGAGAAGTATAGCTATTCACAAGATAAAATATTATGTACATAGAACATTTAATTTCCAGATAGGAAGATTTCAGAGGTTTGATCGGATACTGTGCTTAAATAATATCACACTTTGAAATTGCATTGAGCACTCACTGACACTGAATAAGTTGAAAAGATTTCGATGAATTTATTGTATATTTCTCGGGGAAAGCACAAAATAAACTCAATATTATAACAGAAGGAAACAGCGGCTGTAGCAATATTTTGCTTTATTTATTAAGCTGTGTTCTAAGCGCTAGGTATCGAGCATCGTTGGAGGTGAACCGAATGCAGGAGTAGCGCAGAGCTGGGAAAAGGACCTGCTCATGATTGTAAAATCTTGTCGCGTGCGATGACAAATCTTGTTAACACTTAGGACAGTGAACATCTAGTTTCGTGATCTGTAAACTCTGCCTGTCTACAGCTTAGCGAGGCAGGGGTTATTGACAGAGGCGACAAGAGAAAAGCGCGAAACGCTTCATCTATTTACATTTCTAATTAAATGCTGGAGGAAGTGATTAAGGCAAGAACTAGCCGGTGTTAACCCATGTTATCTCGCGTGATATCCCTTGATATTGCCCGCTACTCGAAAAATGTAACAGAGTCCTTAAGTCGTTGAGTCATTTAATAGAATTTATAACCCTTTTATTGCCTACTGAAAACGATCGTACGACATTTCGTGAGGTTCTATAAAAGCTAAGGCTAAATTATTCTTCGGAACGTCGTGTGAGTCTGATATATAATTAATTAATCTAGGCTCTATGGACGCATGTGAGTTCTCAGTGTTATTGAATATTGAAATTGAAATCCTCTTAGTGAAATATTTGTTTTCTGGGCGAGCAGAAATGGAAAAACTAACATAGTTTAGGAGAGTATCTTAACCAATTAGCTGTATATATATTAGGAGGGTCTTGCAGTGTTTGGGAATGGTGAGTCGATACTTCACAAAAACGAAAATTGTGAGCCGGCATGTACAAAGCACTTTATTTTTTGTTATTACCCCGTTCATAATTTCTATGTTGTGCCCAAAGGCGGTTCTTAGCAGCAAGCGAATTTGCATGTCGGTTGAACAGCAAGCGGCCATAGCTTTCCTGTCCGAACAAAAGCTAGCAAACAGAGCAATCGAGGATGAACGACAGAAACATTAGAAGATGGGTGACTTCATACTGTTCTATATATGACATATATGACAAGAAACAATACGCTTCCACAACACGAGAGCTTTCTTGTTTGTGTGAACGGATCTATGACCAAGATTAATTAGATCGCAATAGACTCGTTTATACTAGCGTCCCTTTTGTGTTCTTATGTTGTAGCTACAACCGTGAAACGTTTCTAAGCCATACACTATACAGGAACTCAACAAAATATACTGCTGATCTCTTTCCTACGCGCTGGTACATGATAAATAGTTGTGTTAGTAGTCCAAAGAAAGTTCGGGTCACAGCCGAAATATATTTAAACACAGTAAACATCGAGGGGGCAATTGTGGTTCTGTTTAGACAAAGAAGCGGAGTCGTATAAACTGCAGGATCTCTGCGATTTTGGAACCACGCTGCGAGAATCAACGAAAATTCCTATGTTAGCTGTTCAAGTTTTAGTGGCTAGCCCACTTACTAAGTCAGACTGGCACTCAGCAATGAGTAGAAACGACTCCGCAGTATCTCCATCAGAGATGTGGGGCGTTAAGTGTCATTAACTCAACACAAACGTGTGAGAAAGGGGTAGATAAACACTTAGGACGTGTTGGTATGAATAGGCGAATGTGTAAAAACCTAATGCAACCTTTGCTTCGAACAATGTGCTATTCTGTTCAGAGAACACTGGCAATTCGTGGCTGTTTTATTAGGGGCCATGGCCATTAATGGCTCCGTTTATGCTATCGAATGGGCAGGCATTGACAATTTCAACACGACACGACCATCTTGAGGACACAGAGCCAGGAGCCAACATAGGTCAGTTAACTTTAATTGGTGTTTGTATTAGCCATAGATTTAAAAGAGATACGTGCTTTGAAATATTGGCTTTAGAACCGTCCGTACGCAACGCCTCAATTAAATTTGAATCGGACGTTTAAGCTAGCCTTGTGTCCAATATACTACTCTATAAAGTCGAGCTTTCTTGGCAATATTGTTCAATTGTTAGCGATTCTTTGTTGATGTTGCTATTTTTTTCAAGATATGACTGTAGAATCTAGAAAGAATCTAGTTCAGTACTCGGCAAGCTTATTCGAGCGAATAGCGAATAACTTATAGGTTCATTGTATCATTTAAAACTAGTATTTATCAGCTATTTTTAATACTCGAAAGTACACATTTCACATCGATCTGTTCGTGTTGTTAATTGGAATCAAGAAACTTTGAAGAAAAGTAATTTTTGAATTAAGAACAGAGCGCTTTTGTCTATCGTTCTCGTAAATTGTCTTCCTACGCATTTTAAGTGTACTTCGTTGTTCAGGCAGAGACGGTGTCATCGCAACAACAAACACAGGAGAACGTATTAGCGTTTCACAGCGACCAGTTGCCAATAACTAAAAACTTGCCTGTTATTATTTCCCCAAATTATTTTCTCTGAGGTTCGGTAGTCGGAGTAACAGTTCGAGCCGTTCGGCAACGGTGTTCTGAATGGTCTGTTACTTAGTATTCACAATGAAAGACGGAAGGTCCTAAAAAGGTTTGATTTATGTTTATTGCTTTCGTAAGGGCAAGGACATAGCATGGGGGTGCATTTTGTAGCTACGGTCACACGAAACAGTGCAATTTTACTAAAATTGACCACATCTGGTAGTTTTATTGAGGATTAGATTCTAAACAATAACATAATGTCTTGCTTTCTCCCCCGGGCGTACAAACAGACGTGGCTTTGCTCGCAGGTAGCAGTGAATTGAAACTGTAGCGAACCTGGACCAAGAATGGTCTCAATATATTTATAGTTTTAGTGCGCGAGAAAATTAACTTAACTTGACCACATTCAGGCTTTCATCAGAATTAATAAAACGCTAAACTTGCGGGGAACATGCGATAAGATTCCACTTGCATGAAATTAAATGATCATAATGTTTGAAACGCGTCAAAAACAGTAACAGCAACAGTGGCTTGCTGCGAATTATATTGTCATATATCAAGTGTAGTTCCTTTATTGTATAATTCTTGACTCGTCTTTGACGGTGATTTACAAGATAAGAAACACAGAGTTATAACTATCACATTAAGCTCGACTTTCCCTCTACCCGCCTTCGTGAAATATTGGTCGATAACTCTGTATAAAATAAATTAAAAGGAGTCGCGGCTCTTTGCACGGTACAAGAAAACCCTACTGCCCGTGTGCCTCATACCGAAAGCTCAGTTTTACCGATACATTTGGGCGCAATGTTTTGTCTTACAGAATGATGTCATTGAGTGCATGCGTTCGAATGAAAAATGATCAGAAAGTAACGATCTTATGGATTGAATAACTGAAATTTCAGACGGCCCTTACAATTACTCTAATGCCCAGAACGTCAAGTCACAAAAAGAAAAACTATATACATCAACTCGTGGTTGTTAGTTTACCAGGATATGAACCGTTTCCCGACTCAGATAAGACCTATTTTCTCGGCAGACTAAACTTTCATAATGTACTCAACCGTTTACAAGACCCCCAACTCTGCACTAGTCAAGTGTTTGTTTCTACGTACATATTGATTTTCGAAATTTGAATCTCCGCAAGCTAGTGACTTATGGTTAGCAATGAATACGCAGAACGTATGAAAAATTTGTTTACTGCTGGAAAATGTAAAAAGTGTAAACGCCTGAAGAACTGCAGCTTCTCAGCGGCACATCTTACGCGTGTATCGATAGATTTTCAAAGGAACAGGTAACCGAAGTTTCAGCAGGACACTGTTGTTTATTTATATAACGCTTTGGACAAGTCGAACATCTGATTGATGGGGAAGCAAAGTCAACTACAGGTTTTACTTAAGAATTACATAAAGAAAAATAAAGTCGCGCGAATTGCTTCAATATAGGAAGTATTCATAGTTTGTAAAGATTTTTTATCAAGATTATATGTAGGCCACTGATTTTCCAAACAAGAATTTCACATGTTGTTATATTTCATGTGTTCGAATTGTGATATTAAACTGAAGTCACAGAGAGAACTAGAATAAACATTTTGAAAGAAATATATTACGCAGTTTCAGAAAGATGTGAGAAGAGAGGATGGGTTATTTTCCTGGGTTCATCAGTTGTTGACTAGTTTGTTTCACAACTGAGCTGGTGGTTTACTCTTCAGAGTGCAAACAACAACACGAAGCTCTTGAGAGAAATATTGCTGTATGACCCCATGTTTATGGAACAATGCCTATACAATGAGAAAGTCTTTGCTGTCAAATTGTGGTTTTTGTCGACAAAAGGATCTGCGATTTTAAAGATCTGATGTTGATGCTTATCCCGCGGTATTTAAGAGGGATGCGTGTCTTGGTTTCAATTCATGGATTCCTTTGTTTGGGAAATACCCGAGGAACTAAATCAAGCACCAGTAATAGTAATTTGTTCTAAGACCTAAGGAAAATAACAAGTCTGATGTCGTGAGAAACGTGGCATTGGACGCTTGGCTTCGTTGTAGGATTAATTAAATCGGCGTTGAATTCAGATAAAAATACTTCAACGAATACGGACAAGCAGTCATCAGTACTGTACTGAATTCTGTAGTTGCTTCTGTTAGCACAATCATGGATATTTGAAAGAGATCGGTATAGAACAGTTATATTGATATATGGAGTTGTCAGTCTGGTGTACAAAATTTAACCTTGTGGGAATATTCTGTTGGTTCAGTTTTTAATGTATAAAAACAGCAAATAGATTTATTAGACTGAACAATAAAGAATACTACAATTTCGGGCGTGTATGGGGATCGTTAAATTATCCGGGGAAAGGAAAATTGAAAACTCCTGAGTCCATGGTCGTGATGATTGTTCCAGTTTCGCGACCAACGAACACCGAAGTACTGTTTTCTTTTCTTCTACTGATAAAATTTAAAGGCCAAACTCTTTTCGTGTTTTCGCAAGGATTACAGACACCAAACATTTCCAGTTTTAAAAACATTTCCAATTCTGAATTGTAATTTCAAAGATGTAATTTTCGTCAACAGGTTCAAAAGTTAGGCTTGGTGGGAATTTTCAACTCTTCAGTTGTAAGAAATGAGTAACACCAAACACTTCTACTCT
>JANVCJ010087175.1:0-10697 GCA_026413505.1 Epizoanthus ramosus
GGTATTAGTTAATGACAATAAGCTCTAAAGTTACACATAATAACAAGTAAGTTAAATACAATACTTGAATAATAGTGACTGACTGACTGACTGACTGACTGACTGACTGACTGACTGACAGACTGACTGACTGACTGACTGACAAACGTACTGACTGACTGACAAACGCACTGACTGACTGACTGACTGACTGACGGACGGACGGACTGATCAAATTATGGATTGACTGATTAATTCATTAACACGCGACAGAAACTACCCAAGTATTGTCACCTTTAACTGTAACTTTGTGTTCTCCTGTCCCTGGGTGGGTAAACAGGTCGACTTGTACTGACACTTCCCCCACAGGATCATCAAAACTTGGCTCCTCTGAAATTATATCATGGCAAGACATAGTCACTAAAACACATTCACCCAGCGAAACAGTTTATAACCTGGCGCGGATTGAGGGAGGTGGTATCAAGGTGATCCACCCCCCATCCCCACATAACCAAGTCAAGGACAAAATAATTTCAGTACCAACGATAGCACTCACAACTTTACCTTGGTGAGTTTGCAGCTTCACAAATGTCTTTATAAGTGAATCCGTGGTCTGCGTGTAGAGTGACAATGCGTATCGAAGAGAAGTAAAACCCTTGTCTTTATCCAGGAACCGCTTGCCTAACCCACTTCCCGAGGCGTGGAAGTAATCCTGAATGGAAATAAGGACGATAATACGTAACGCAACGGTAACCGCAATGGGGACAACAAATGGTAGACGTGACAATGCTGTGAATACTGCTGTGACAGCACCCTGTGGACAGTACTGAGACAGTAATGGTAGGAACAGCAATGGTAATGGCAGTAAGGGCAGTGGTGTGACAGCAACGACAATTACAGGGCTCGTACAGAATCTTCTATATAAAATGCCTGACTTTTTCCAGACTTTCGAGACTCCGTACGAACCATGCAATTACCTCTCATGCTGTCCAACTCCAGTGCAGTGATTGTTTATTCTGTCTTCCGTACCTTAATCTTGTCAAGCGCTGCATCCAACACTGCACACTGTTTCATACTCAGGTTTTTTGCGTCATTGAAAGGCGTTTCCTGAAACATAAATTGGGGAATTTCTGGGCACAGTAGGTATAGACAGTCATGATCATTGATGACATTCTTACGTATCAATAACACAAAAATACTACAAATAAAGTACTATCAAGGATATGTTAAGCTATCTAAAAATTTACCGACTACCAATTCAGCCCCACGCAACGAAACACTGTAAATTGTTTTGTTCCTCGCTTTCGTTTGATCTCATCAATTTGGATTCCTAGAATTGGATTCCTAGATTCCTAGAATTGGATTCCTAGATTCCTAGAATTGGATTATTCCTAGATTCCTAGTTACGTAGTAATAGCGGATAAACCTTTCCGTCGGGGTTCAAAATTGAACTGGAATTCCTGAGCCAAGGTACATCAGCCAGCGGTAACGACCATGATCCAATATGGCGCCTGCAGTATTCCCATAATTTAATTTATTTCATTTGTTTCATCAAAATATACATGGCAATAATTGCAATAATTACAATACAGAACTTTTAAATTGACATAGGGTTTCCGCTTGATCTTATTATGCTGCTAGCATGCTTCCCAGTCTGAAACAGGGAGACGTCGACTGAGTCGAGATAATCCAGAATTTGAGGCTTGGATTTCGTATAACATAATTCTGTGTAACGGTATATAGTTGAATGTCATAAAATAAGCAACTCAATTCGATGAAATTAGCCTAAATAAGTGTTTTTCTGTTGAAGTGCAGGGTAGCATCGGTGGAAGAGGATTACGAATCAGTCAAATTTTCTTTCAATTCACAGTGTGCAGAAATTAAACTTCAACAATTATAGAATATTGAGGTGTTCATCATAGTGTATGTCATATTATTGTGAATCTCAAATATTGAAAGCAATTTCTGGCCATATTTATGAAGATACGATAATCAGGCTGATCAATATCTGGATGAAACAAAACCTTTAATCCTATGTCCGTTACCTTGTTCTCTGCTAGAGGAGGCAAAACCACCGTCTTCTCAAAGTTGGTAAGAACAATCTTCCACATTTCCTTTTCAAAATAAAACAGGGAATTTTAAGAATTAAATCACAACACTACTGAATTACTATAGACGAGTAAAGCACATACATTTCATTTTTGAATAATCGACTGAACTAAGTATAACTGACTGTCTGACTGAGCGATTACTTGTTTGATTAATTGAATAACCAAATTGACTAATGACCTGACTGACTAATTACTCGAATAATTTATTTAATTAAAAGTGTATCATTGATTGAGCAGTATTGATTTATTGTCTGATTTGTTGATGAAATGAGACTGACAAAGTGATATTACTTCAATGGTTGAGCGACTAAATTAATACAATGAACTAATCATAGTATAGACTGATTTATGAACTGATAAGTTCATGACTTATTGTCTTGATTCCTCACTTGTTTGCTTGTCTGTTTGTTTGATTGTCAAGTTTACTTTCCGACTGACTGAATGACCGACCGACCAACTGACAGACAGGCCGACTGACCGACTGAACGAAAAACGGACTGACTGACTGACCAACTGACTGGCTGACTGACTGATTGAATGACCAACTGACTAACTGACTGAATGAATGAATTACCGCCAGATTGACTGACTGACTGGCTCAGTGACTGACTCAGTGACTGACTGACTGACTGATTGATTGATTGACTGACTGACTGACTGACTGACGGACTGACTGACCTGACTGACAGACCAACTGATCAATCAATCAATCAATCAATCAATCAATCAATCAATCAATCAATCAATCAATCAATCAATCAATGAACTGATCAATTTACTACCTCCTGCTCTCCCCCATACCTTTAGAAGTCGCTTCAGTACTGTCTTCTCACAAGCTTGGTAGAACAGTGACAAACTAAAAGAAAAAGGGAACTGCATATTAAAAACAAAAATATTGTACATTTAAGTTTGTGTGCTTCAAGGAAATGAACTCGGATAAAATGAACACAATACCGAGCACGTACCTGCCCTCCATGAAGTCCATCAGTGGTTGAAGGATTACGTCTGAATCCGTGAGCACGGCATTACGACAGCTTGGTTGTGCGATGTTGAAGTTGGCCGTGCCTTTAACCCTATAAACAGCAAGCAGCCGTGATGTTCAGTTATTAGCCATTCTTGTCGGTACTTGCTGGACTACGCAACATAGAAAGCTCTACACGTTGGCATAACGTTATGAACATAATTCTCACCTCAGGAGAAGATTGCCTACTCCAGCTATGGTCTCGCGAATCTTTGGATCAAGGCTGTTGAAAAGCAGGCCAGTTAGTCAGAATTATTATGTGTCATGAATCGATGAGGATACAGCAAAAACAAATCCTCTCAACTGGAATGCATCAACTATTGCTGGATTGCCACCCATCGGGATACAAAAACGTCCCTGAGCCGGAGGATATAATGCCACATTCAACACATAAATAATCAAAATGAAAGCTCGCATCACACTAAATTAAAATTCCCTGAATTTTTCCTGACTTTAAGCAGGAATTTAGAATTTGACTGACCTATTACAAAATTCCCCGACTCTTTCCTGCATGACCTTGAAAAACTTTCGTTTTTCCATGATTTAACGTCCCTGATGATGATCATTGATCAAAACATGCTGATATATCAAAACTGAATAATTATTTACTAATTTAGGGGTCGTCCATTTTCTTCTTCATTTTCATTTTCGCTTTTTTTAAAAAAACCCTCCCTCCCCCCAAAAGCTTATGCAATAAAATTATGATTTTCTTGTATCTTTTATCGTCATTTTTAAAATTTGAAACAGCGTACATCCGCCTCGGACCCCCTCCCCCAGCGTACGTTTTGTACGTTCGTGAAAATGATGAAAAAATGGACAACCGCTTAGAAAAGAAGAATGTAATAACCACAGTACCTGCGTACAAACACGACACAGAGTTCATCCAAAGTGTGATTCAATTGCACCTGCACAATCTTAAATATCTCCATGCACTCTGGTGATAACTGATGAGATAAAAGATAATTCACATTCTTCATTGATACCTTTGAAAGTTGACAGTATTTCAGAGTGTAATTGCAAGTATTGGTATTTTCAAATAACCCGCATCACTAAGAATCTGTTTAAGTATTCATATTATTTTTAGGCTTATTCAAGGAGTGGCGCTCAGTTTTTTTTTCATTACATCACAGAAGACCATATACCAAACTAATCCCACCCACGACTCGTACAGTTTCTGCACATGGACTCTCAGTTGCTAGATATAGGGGGATGTGACACGGGAATTTCTCTTTATAAGATCACAGGATTGCATATACCAACCTGATCTCCACCCATGGTCTCGTACAGTTTCGCTAGATGAACTCTCAGTTGTTAGATATAGGAGGATAGGAGACGGGAATTTCTCTTTATAAGATCACAGTATTGCATATACCAACCTGATCTCCACCCATGGTCTCGTACAGTTTCTCTAGATGAACTCTCAGTTGCTGAATATTGTTCATGAGAATACATGCCTGTTGATGACAACACAACCATTAGCAACTGGATAAGAAAAACATGCGCGTTTCTCACGACTCTCTCATTAAGGTGATGTTTGTTGCTGATTGTCACCTATTACCTATTACACCAAGGAGTTTAGTTTATAACTTTATCGTTATTAAGGTAAAGTTATGATTCAAGATAACACTAATCAACACTTCATTACACTTTGTTGAAACAGATCCATCAAATGTTCTACTCAAAAAACTTAAGTAGTGTTACTAGGAAGAATTTAAGGCTTTGCACTGTCAACAAACTTCACCCTAGACTTCCCGTTGCAGTACACTTACGGTTTTCTCGTCCGAACACCAACTTGCAAAGTCCTTAGACACCAACTCGGCATAACTTAACAATACTTTCTGAACCATCTGTAACAATAAATAACGCATAAAGAGAAAATAATATTAAATAATTATCAATAAAATTATAGTTTCATTTAACATTTAATATATAATGCGCGATTACAGGGTTGCCATGGATCGTAATTGACTTTCCACCAATTACAGAATTCTGACCAAGCAAAGACAATATCTGTATATTCCATGGTTATATTATTTCCAGTTTTGATCCACTCCTTGAAGTAGGGCCAGCTGTGTAAGTGATTTTCACACTTCAACTACCGTCAATTGCAGAGGAGAATAAAATAGATTTGAATACATTCTGCAAAGCTGCAAAACAGATTTAAACTACAAATTATGACAACAAATGAAATATTTAAGACAATATAGAAATCAAATATCCGTTCAAGGTAAGGACAGCATAAGTTATTACCAAAATCTTTGCAATTCATCAATGTCAAAATTATCTAATGGGTAATGCCGCAGTTTGGAATAAACAACAATATATTTTACCTATTGTGTGGAAACACGATTAGCTCTGCAAGTTTCAAAAAGACAGACTAATTGGCTATAATACATTAGCATGGCTTGATTTCTGGATTACTGATGCATTTAATAATGATGCGCATGCCCAATGCAAAACCGCTGACCAATACATAATAGCTGTGAGTCACTTACGTTGGTCATCCTGATGACGTAAGACGTGTTAACTTCTGGATCAGGACACTCTAGCTTCTTGATAATCTCAAAACTCTGTTAATAGAAACGTAAAGCTCAATATTAATAAAGATATTCCAAATTGAATTATAAAATAAACCAGATATAACGCACACGCTGATTGGTTGAAAGCCGTTTACCATAACTCGATAGAAAACATGGCTACGTTTATTTTATGAAAGAAATAGAAAGCATTTCCTGTGTTTTCCATTTAGTTATCTTGTAAAATAATTGCAAATGAATGAAACGTGTGCATCTGACGTTCATACCTGGTTCAAAGTTGTAAATATATCAACAACGGAATTGGAGAACAACGAGTGGGCAGAACTCGCCTGAAACTGTAGAGCAAAGGAAATGGTTAGCATAGCTGTTCTACTGGTTAATAATATTAATATAATAATAATAATAATAATAATAATAATAATAATAATAATAAAAAGTCGTTCTTGGAGCATTATCTGATACTGGATAGGATAGGCCTAGTAAGGGACACATTGTCCTTTTGTCTGTCTACCCGCCATTGGCGAATTTGTAAATAAATAAATATTGTCATTATTATCACTATCATCGTCATCACCCTCACTGTCATCATCATCACTGTCACTGTTACTGATTTATTATGTAATAATATATAAAACTTAATACTTACTCCGTCTTTCTTGTCCCTCTCCCAAGCCCCAGTCATGAAGTCCATAGACACTTCGTCATTCTCTACCAACCACTGGTTCACAAATGGTTGAAACCAACTGAAGATCAAATTTGATATTAAGCCATTGTTATATACTTTTTAAGAACCTTCAAGACTCACTCGTGGCATTTTTCAGGACGTTGCAAGAAATGAGTATTTCCTTAAGGGAAAAGTTAACAATTTCGTTCAAAAAATTGCAGTTTCGAGATAAATATGTGAACATACTCAGCAATGTGGCCAGTTATGAAATTCTGCAAAATCTTTGTTGTATGTTTTTGTTCACTATACCCTTTGCTCATTGGCATTGACCGTGCACAAAACACAAATGGTTATGAAATCCTTATAAAGGAGTAACCAAAAGAAACACTTGGTCTGACAGGTAAAACAAAACAATGTGCACGGTCACGGTTTGTTTATCATAAAACAATGTAGCTTTGCACACACCTTTTGAAGTTTGCCAAGCTTCATAACCAGTCATTTAACCAGTTAGTTCTAACAACTATGATTTAGATAAAATTCACCATCCTTTGAACAATCCCAACACGTCAAATAAAACAATGAAGCACGACCATTTTAAAACTCATTCCATGTGGATGAGAAAAGTGAAGAAACAGCATGAATCTCACCTGGCATATTCTGGAACCTTCCCCTTTATGGCCGGGACGTCTTGTGCGTATTCATTAAAAAACCATTTCACCTAAACGACAAGTGTAGATGCAAATCAATTGATTGCAGATAACTAAAAGTAAAACCATCGAGGGACATGGAAAGGCTGGAGTTATCGAAAGTGCCATCAAATCACCTAACATTTGAATTCAAACAGCAGCAGCATGTTTGGAAATACGGTGTACAACGATTTTCCACATACACAGACAACAGCACAGAACAGAGCTAAGATTAGTCCTAGAAGTCTACTTATTGAGGAAATAATTAGTAAGTGCCTGGTCCACTGATTTGAAAGTGACTCCAAACAGGCACATTCACCATAAATCAATATTTTGAGAGCATATCATGCATTGAACTGAGAGTGAATTTACTTCAAGTTAACGGGAAACAGATATTTCAAGTTACCATGGGTTTGAGTTATTGACAGTCATCTGCACCTGTTTTTAATATATTAACCCGTATTCAGTAGCCGCAAAACAACGTCTTGTTTATCTCTGTCACCGATAATTCGAAATTTGTGATTGGAGACAACTGCTAACTGACAACTGATTTCTTTACTTTTATTTGTTTGATATAATTCTGTAAAGTAGAGACATATTCTCACCTTGAAGTGGAGATTCATGTAATCAGCACTATTCCATGGGGGTTGTTGTCTGTGTTCTGAAAGTTAAGAATACAACTTCAAGTGGATGATTATATAGAACCCTCAATATAATTCTGTTCTGTTCTAATCTAATCTAATCTAATCTAATCTAATCTAATCTAATCTAATCGAATCGAATCGAATCGAATCGAATCTAATCTAATCTAATCTAGCCTAGTCTAGTTTAGTCTAGTCTAGTGTAATCGTATCTTGTCTCCATAATTTAATGTATTTAAATCAACAGCCAGCTTCTCTTACCTTCTAACATCCCCTTAAGATCCATTGAAAAGAGATCCCAAAATACCTGGGCACTGACTTCTCCAACATTCAGTTCTGATGGGAACCTGTGATATGAGTGTTATACTAGTTAATGAGTGACATGTTATACTACTTAACGAGTGGCATGTTATACTAGTTAACATGTTACTATCAGGGTGAACTAATAAACGTTGTTTCACCTCATTTGAGTTAAACCATCGCAGCATGTCTTGAAATAAGTAATTCAAATTGTTGAAAAACGTCTATAAAGGATAACAGAACAAGTGGCTTTATACATTACGAAATAATATAAATCCGATGGTTCTCGTTCACCACAAAACTCCAAAATGGTGCTTTTCACGTTCTACTTCTGACGTCGACAGTGGACAGGTCATGCTCTCTGTGCATTCCCACGTGCGTTTTATTGTATTCTGTCATTAGGCCCATTGTTTTGTGCCGTTCACGTTGACGTTGCCGTCCTCGTTGATTAAGCTCTCAAGGACATGTATTTTGAGTCGTACTTACTGATTGAGTGCTTGGGTGTAGATGCCTTTGTCTTCCTCAATTACGGACACCACAAGTGATATAAGTTTGGGCCAGAAGTCCAGGTTTCTTGGGCCAGAATGAAACTCTACGTCTGGGTTCAGTGTTCGCTCTGTTGCCAACTCACGCTCGTACAGGTCAGAACAGTTGGCATACAGGAATGCATAGGTTGCCGTCATACAATTCTGTGTGGAAAAATCAGGTTGTTATTCACAAATAAGGCAGGGTCTATCTTTTTACTGCTGCCATGGTAACCTATTAAAACTTTTTTTAGATTCTCAATCTCAACCACACTACTCGACACAACTCAAACCTAGAACATCACGTAAAGTTCAACGGATGTAAATAGAAATTCACAACAACAAGAGTAAATTTTATCTTTTTAGCGCTGTCATGGCAACCAACTACTACTTCAAATAATTCCCAACTTGTAACTGTACTTGACACAACTCAAACCTCATCATGGGCTGAAAAGGAACAATGGAATACGGTTGTTACTTATAAAATAAGTATCATGTCATCTTACCCTGACGCACTCAGTTACAATTTCTGCTGTTCTTGGGGGTCTTGACAAGCCAAGTACCTACAAAGACACCACACATGACTGAAGTACTGATATGACGTGCAACCATGTTAAACAAAAAATACTCCCGCAATGTGCTTCTAGTGAAGGGCATTCTATAAATATCACTTATTTTAATTTAACTTGGTCATTTTTTAAGATATAGCGGCCAACTTGAATGAATGATATTATGGGATGTCAAGTGGGAAAATCACATGATGCTATGTGTCCATGTAACTGCAAATGTCCATTGATATTTTGCTTCGATTATTCCAGAACTTTCAGATGATTGAACAACACTTAAGTTTATGTACCTCTGGTGTTTGTCCTTTATGTCACCTAGCGACAATCAAAAAGGTTTATATTTATATATTCTGTAGTTTCTCTTATATTGTTGATTGTTCATCCAACATTGTTGGGCTTGTTCAGACGTGCAAGGCAAAGCCAGTTATGAAAAGATGCACGAAGTGTGTGTTCTTATCAAATGCTTTTCAAATGCTACTCATATGTGTAATTTGTCTTGATACGACACGGAAATAACCAAAGATACCAAACGGAATTTATCTACAGCCAAACTCCGCGCAAAAGCGATAAAGATACAAATCCCTTGGTTTGTGGAGGTACACAAAAATCTGATCTTGCTAAGCAATTTTTTCAAGATTCAATTCAAGATCTTTCATTCCACTTTTCAGTGTTGAAGGGTTGGGCATACAAGAATTATTTGGTAGTTGTATCAATGTTTAATGTGAGTGGCAACACTAGCTTTCAAACCTGTAGAAAGATTATTATATGTATAAGTATAACAATATCTCTTTCATTATTTCAGTTTATTGTGACAATTACAACTTTATTTTCAACTCACCTTCATTCTGAAGAAAGTTATACTGGTCAAAAGATCAACAGTTGACTTCAGATCTGTCAATTTTTCATTGCTTGATGATGGAAAGTTTGTCTAAAATGAAAGAGAGATAGTACTTTATTATATATAATTTAACTGTTATGAATTAAAATTGTGGCTAAAATGATGTTTTACCCGTATGGGTGCAAGAATTGAGCTGACGTTTCGAGTGCTAGCTAGCCTTTCATCAGTAATGTAGTCGACTAATTTTGATGCTAAATAGTTTGTCAACTAATCAAATAATCCCCAAAACATCCATCCATCGTATTAGTGTTAGTGTTAGGCTATTGTATTAGCTATTATTTTATTATTTAATTATTCATAGTATTTGTATTACTTGCATGTTGTCCCGAGGCAGCCACTGCCCTCCCGTGCCGGGATTAGTTTAAACTATAGGAGGCACTACTAAAGTTGAAAGCTGAAAGTGGAATAGTTTTAATCTTAGATAGCGCAAATCAGAATACACCTACCCTGTAGTTAGCCATGTCTATTCTCAGCGTACTGTGCAGGTGGTCGATTATCTTGATAAAATTGTCACTCTGCAAATGGAAAACAGAAATGTAACCAGATCAATCTGGCTCACTGTTAGTTCAATTCAGATACGAAATTTGCATTTAAATCACGTATACATTAGTGTACGTTTCACCTAGCTGAATGTAACGTTTCACCTAGTTGAATGCAACGTTTCACCTAGTTGAATGTAACGTTTCACCTAGTTGAATGTAACGTTTCACCTAGTTGAATGCAACGTTTCACCTAGTTGAATGTAACGTTTCACCTAGTTGAATGTAACG